>CAJNIZ010043866.1:1183-11187 GCA_905231905.1 Symbiodinium pilosum
TAGGGTTTAGGGTTTAGGCCCTCTGGGTGTAGTGGGCCTTTGCTTCTTTTCTCCTCTGAATCGTTATTACAAGTCATCTTCAATCTCATTTCACCGTTATTATCACAGTAATTGTATTACCAAAACATGTTGATGTTATTAGTATCAATATTCTGTTTTGGGCTCCAACTTTGGTCCAGTCCCATAACGATGCAATGTTTCTGACCATCGCTGCAACAGGGCTGACTATGGTGCTGCTGGGGTTTACGATGTTACCCCGATAATGGAGCATCAAGAGACCTTTAGAGTGGATACTAAAACCTGCATGGCCTCTGGTACCTTGTTACCCCGAGAACTATGGTACTTTTTAGTACTACAGTACACTCAGGTCATGCAGAATTTTGAGTATCAACAGTATGGCAGGTTCTTGCACGCAATCATAAACTTGCGCCTAGGATCACGTGATTTGGATTACTGAGTGTGCAGCTCTTCAGGTTGTATGTCGTGCAGAGCTGGTCTTTGGATGTTTTTTGCTATGGCCAAGTTCTATCCTAGCTGTCCTCAGCATCATGGCTTCCAATTGCAGCAGACTTGGAAGAACTCCTGCCCTTATTGCGGTTCAGGCGCAGCTTCGGATGATGGAAACTTTGCAGGTAAAACTGGAGGCCCGGCGCTTCCTCCTGTGGGTCTGCAGGGTATAGGGCCAGCAGGTGCTTGAAGAGCGCGTATAGCACTTCATGCTGGGTTGTGCTTGCAACATTGTTACGCCACGAAGACAGAAGCGCAAAGAAGACAAGGTGTTAAGCTTCTTCATTGTGACCCTACGCCTTAAGCTTAACCCGACTCCACCCTGTGTATTTGGGTGATCGGCGCAATAATGTTTGCTTTCCCTCTCAAGCTTGTAGTCTTGGGCTACTCACTTGAATCCTGAACCTTGAAATTCCCTAAACCCTAAACCCCAAACCCTAAACCCGAACTCCTAAACCCTTAACCCAAAACCCTAACCCCCACCCCTCCTAAAGCCTAAACCTCTAATCCCCTAAACCCCTAAACTCCTAAACTCCAATTATCCTTTTGTAACCCCTACTATATTTATAGTAGTTTCCGTTTTTTCCATTATCCTTACAACACCCCAATGTAAACCCTATGTAATCCCTATATAACCTCAATATAAACCCATATAATCCCTATAGTTTCCATTTTCTTTTCCATTATCTAAACCCTAAACCCTAAACCCATGTGTGGCCATGCAACCAGGAGACCCAGAGGATCGATCTCCACTACACGATGAAGAATGACTCGTTTAAGTTCCAGCATGCCATGCAGAAGGCCGATTCAGGGTCTAGGGGTTTAGGGTCTAGGGGTTTAGGGTTTAGGGTTTAGGTGTTAGGGCTTAGGTGTTAGGATTTAGGATGTAGGGTTTAGGTGTTAGGGTTTAAGGTTTAGGGTTAAAGGCCAGCCCTGAGACTACAGTATACAATGTATGAGGACCTTTGACCATAGCTTCGCTGTGAAGACTCCTATGTTTCATCGTGCCTCAAAGTTGCCCTCGATGCCACGGATTTCCCGGCAACTTGAGATCTATGCTGCCTGGACTCTAAATTAACCCTTAACCCTGACAATACTCTAAGTTTCGCCGAAGATGAGACATGTCCTTGCCTTTGGCGTTTTCAATGGTCTTGGCTTTGTGGTTTAGGGTTTAGGGATATAGTCCCCCTTAAGTAGATAGAATATGGGCTATATGGGGATCATATATATAATGTACCCAAAACTATATTCTATCTACTTAAGGGGGACTATAAGCATCCGTGCAGTACGTGCGATTGCATGACAGGGGGCTGTCTGATGTTTGGGGACCAGGGACTGCAGGGCTCATACTGTTGATGCAAGAACTCTTGCACCACCTTAAGTCCCTAAAACCCTAGGAATTACAGTAGTTTAGGGCCCCTAGGTGGTGCAAGATTTCATCCATCAACAGTAGGGTTTAGGGTTTAGGGTTTAGGGTTAGGGCTTAGCTGCCACCAGTGCATGGTGACTCGCCCTGCTGTTTGGAGTTTAGGGTTCAGGCTCGTTGTGTTTATGTGAGCTATTGTCTAAATTCCTCAAAGAGGGGGATACTAGGAGTTTAGACCATGGCTCATATAGCTGTTTGGATGCTGTGTGTAGGGATTACAAGTTCTTAAGTTGCCTCGAGGATTTGGGAAGGGCTCCCCGAACTATGGCTGGTTGCAGGAGAATTCCTGCCTTTTCCTCTGGGAATCATACGATCATAATCCCATTTATAACACTTCATAGGGTTATGTATGGGATTATATAGGGGTTCTATATGAAAAACCCAACTATGAAGTCCTTGGACATTGGAGTACTTCCTGCGCATTCCAACCAGCGTTGCAGGCGTACGACAAGTGCCTTGGGCAGATTCCGTTGGCCAACGGCCATCAACACTGATACTGACATTCCACTTGTTTTCAGACGCTTCCCAGCATGAAGTAGGGGGTGCGTTAGAGCTTGTAAGCCGCACAGCTAATGCTGTGGGCAGACGGTGTTCAGGACGTCTGTAGGTCGGCTCTGGATTTTGAAAATGCAGCCGACCGCTTACAGGCAAGCTTAGATTGCCTGGGATTGACTTGAATGCCGCTTTGTCTCGTTTGGGTGAGGGTCTCCAATGAAAGACCCAAACGATACACTTCCCTACGCCCAACTATAGTCACAGACAGAAGCTGCCAGAAGTCTGTCCCTGGCGTGAGACCAATCAAAGTTGGCAGCCGGCTACAGCCTCACACTCATGTATTTAACTGCATACTCACACCTTGGCCCCTTGTTGATATTCATAGTCTGCAGATGTGATTGATCTGGATGTTGAATCGAAACACTTTTCCTCAAGGTGGATCTCAACAACACCCCCTCAACTCAATTCCGTTCTTCTGCCCGTGCTGGCAGCTTTGACAAGTGGTCCTGGACTGCATGGGCCACAGGGTCCCCCACAGAATGTGGGTTCAATGGCACTGCTGATCATCTCAAGCCCTTATCCATCATGCAAATGAGGCACACTACGATAATGGGTTATATAGGGACTATATTAGGGTTATATTGGGGTGATATTGGGATAATGGGTTATATAGGAACTACATTAGGGTTATATTGGGGTGATATTGGGATAATGGGTTATATAGGGATTATATTAGGGTTATATTGGGGTAATGGAAAAGAAAATGGAAATTACTATAGTATATTGGCCTTCTGTGACAAAAACTGATATACATCCCTTGAAGACGCGAAGAGTAGAATCGCGGGGTGTTCCACCTCGCTTCTTGCGGCTCAGATAGGTTTGAATCTGCCTTGCCTGACTGCGTGTACATCAAGCTGCAAGCATATGTGTTTTCTTTGACATCCAGTAAGACATCCAGTATGGTATGCTGCGGGCAGATATCCGTGGAAGTGTTCCTCGGCAGTCCTTAGGACATGCCAGTTCTCCGACCAGAGACAATGACAAATCTTTCAGACTGGCTGATTGGCTCTTGGCATTATGCAGGTCGGTGGGGCGCTTGTGGGTATTGGCGTGTGCACTTCACCGACTCAAGCCAAAAAGTCCTCACGGGGTGCTGGGCTAGGCTAGGGTAGGCTGTAATGCATTGGCATGCCATTTTCTTTGCCCGAGCCTGCACACACAAGCTCCACCGACTCCAAAAACAGCATAAGCGCTACTTGACGGGGATGCGGAATCTCAAGCACCTGCAGCAGCTGGCTGCAATAAGAACTCCCCCAATTTGAGCTAGTGCTTCGAATTGCTAAGGATTCAACATTTAGAGTTGTGTGTGACCTCCCATCATTTCGCATCTGCTGGGGTTCGCATTGATTCAGTTATTCTAGCGGACACTTTTCAAGGCGGAGCCTGAGGGTGAAAAAAGGTGCAGGATCCCTTGCCGAGCAGACTACCACAGCTTCTGTAGTATAATGGGGTACATATTGGGGTTATATAGGGATAATGGAAAAGAATATGCAAGCAACTCTAATAGGCTGATAATAGGGTTATGTAGGGTTTAGGTTTAGGGTTTTTATCTTGGAGTTTGTTGTTTTGTGCTGCAGAGACACAGCTGACATGCTGGCATGCCAATGCTTGCAACCCTTAGCCAGGCCTCCTTGCGCATGTACAAGCTTCGTAGTCGGAATAGCAGGCTGAGACCCTTGAAGCTATGATAAGGGATTGCTTGTCTGTTCAGCCCAGGTTCTGTGTGCTTGCTGCCGCAGACTGCCAAGCACAGCTTTCTCTGATTTCCATGCAGCGGGAGCACTGAAAGGCCACAAGTCCTGGGCAGCCAGACCCCGAAATTTGCAAGACGCACCGCTGACCTGCGGAAACACTCTACATACCACGCCATGCAGCCTGATGGGAAGGTGCGCAGCAGGGTCATGCCTGCTGTTTGAACAGCTGTCTAGTGCTGGCCCCCAAACCTGATGCTTATAACCCACCAAGTCAAGATAAAGATCCCCCATACGCAACACATAACCGAACGTCAGCATAGCTTGCTGAGCCACAAGCTTTTCACAGGTGAACTGCAACTAGTCTAAACTCCCTAAAAGGTGGTATATAGGGGAGTATTTGGGGTTATAAGGGGGATAGGAGTTTAGACCCTAAACCCTCATCCATAGACGCTAAATCCTACATAATTGGGGTTCTTAAGGGGGATACGTGGACTTTAAACTAGAGCTCAGGTGGTGTTGTGTCCGATTCTAATCTCAAGAGTGCGAAGGCCAAACGCCGAGTTGGCAGGCCTGCCGCACATGGACATTTGCTGTAAGGAAATTAGGAATATAGGGTTTAGGGTTATAATCCCTATATGATCTCTATATAGTATATGCCCTTGTTTCTCACTATAACCCCAATATACACCCTATAGTAACAATGTAGTAGGTTTCATTTTCTTGGCCGTTATCCCCATATAACCCCAATATATTGGCATATTCCCTGCTAGCCATCTGCTTTGCAGCTCTCGCTGTACTTCAACTCTGGACCACATCTGACAATGTCCTGGTCATCATCACCACTCCTCCTTCTCTTCCTCTTCCTCTTCTTCCAGCTGCTACTTCGCCACCACCAACACCAGCATAGTGAGTAACAATAATGTAGACCCCTGATTAATAAACTCCCTCCCCTCAGTAGGGATTATAGTAGGGATCCTCATACTAAGGCCCTTAAAAGCAGGGGTTTATTAATCATGGGTTTACTTTGAATCCTCCAGCAGCTGCCACCAAACCGCCTTCAACTTCAGCCTGAGCGAATAGAAGGGCCTCGGTCTATTTAAGAGGACTTCAAACTCTTGGCGCTTGGGGCCGTGCGCGCCCACCACTCGATGCGCAGAAGAAAAGCACAGAGTGTACTTATTCAGTTAGATAGATGGGGGAAGCGCCCATTGAGTCCTTCTTCAGGATAAGCCAATGACCTCAGCACTGCGCAAGCCTGGGGTGGATTTTGTAAAGCTCAGCTGTTGAGTCCCTGCGTGATAAGAAGGCGAGTGGGGGAGACATTCGTCGTTGGCCTGGTGCCTGAGACTGGTCTGCTGGCTTTCTTCCATGGGGGTTGAAAGCAATCACTCATTATAGCTAGTTGCTAGGTAGACGCTGAGGTGCACTGCCGCAAGGTGGTCGAACAGTTTTCCTAACATCATTTGCTCCAAGAGTTTCTTTTTCTGGCCGGCGACGTATGCAGGTATGCCGCCGCCATTTCAGGAACGCACAGAAATTCACGCCCCACCCCGTGCCCAGCCATGAGCAAACTTTGTGAAGATGTGGAGGCCAGGGAGAGGTTGCTGCTAGTTTTCTATTATGGAAAAGAAACTGGAAACTACAAAGCATGTTGGGGTTATATGGGGATAATGGAAAAGAAAATGGAAGCTACTACATATTATATTGGGGTAGTACTACCATTAATATCAGTGTTATTATTATTGCTATTATACATGCTTTTATACATATTTTAATTATCCAGCCACTGTTGCCGACTGCTTTGCAATTCTCAAGAAAGGGTTCTTGCAGCATTTCTGGCAGCAGAAGTGGGGTCATTGTCTGATAACTTGTGTTGGTGGTTTGTCATGCTTCCCCAAGGATCCAGAGCATGTCCATCCTAAATGAAACCAATGACACGAGGGACTTCCATCAATAGACACCAATTAATAGTAGTACTACGCCAATATACTATGTGGTAGTTTCCAGTTTCTTTTCCATCAGCCCCATATAACCCCAATATAAACCCCTTATATAGACCCTAGTAGCCTCCATTTTCTTTTCCACTATCCTTATAGTGGAAAATATAAAATCCTGATATAACCCCTTATGTAGTTTCCACTTTCTTAGTGCATCATTCGTCCCAACTGCCAGCTTCCCCGACGCCGCTCAGCCCCCGCGGCCCTGGATGCGGCCGGCTCAGCGCTGTCAGCTGTCCGCGAGGTGGATGCGGGATAATATATAGTAGATTGGGGTTATATATAGGGGGTTATTTGGGGATAATGGAAAAGAACATGGAAACTGCTATAGTATATTGGGGTTCTGGGTGCCACCAAGCTTTTCCGCCTTTTCTGTTTGTCAGGAAGCTTGCGGAGAGCAACCGTGGTGTCTCGACGGTATGCCCCCAGCTCTTGCAAATGGGCCAGGTGAAGGCGCGAAGCGCCTCCACACCCTCGCTTCGAAGCTCTGGCGCGATGGTTGCGGGATGCACTCAGCGAGGCTTGGGAGAGCAATGCAGACCCTGACTGAGGAAAAAACATCTCTTGCTACAAGCCCGAAAGTTTTGCGACCCCAAGCTAATTTGATAATAAGGGACGGGATGGAAGTTCATTGATTCATCAGGTAATTATTGGAAGCAGGACTCGAGATGTGCTGCCAACCGCTGTCAAGGTTCGCAAAGCAACAAACAGGCCGAGGTGTCATAATTGCTGTCATCGCGAAGCGGCTCATTATCAAAGACAGGGGCTCTTTCCAAAACACCAGGATTCTTGTCTTGGGGGTGCCCGAAAGAGTGGCCCCAGATTTGAGAAGCCTTTGAACCATAACCCCAGAAGCCAAAATCCCTTCAGATGCCCCTGTAACTCAAGCCCCGGGCTGCGTCCAAGCAGGTCCTCCAAGCAAGAGGGGTAGCTCGAAGCGAAGCCCCAAAAGCACCTCGGAATTTTATTGGGTTTATATATAGGAATAATGGAAAAGGAAATGGAAACAACTATTACAAAATAGGGTATATATAGGGTTTATATATGGTAATAAAAGAAAAGAAAATGGAAACTCCTATAATGGGGTTATACAGGGTTTAGGGGTTATATACTAATAGTGCAACAGAAAATGGGAACTACCATTATGTAGCTAGGGGATATATAGTGATAGTGCAGGGCTTGCGGCTTTTGGTTTGGAGTTGTGGGTTTAGGATTCGGGATTTAGGGTCAGGGTTGGGGGTTTGGAGTCTGCCCCTCAAGCCTTGTTACGAAGTCCCCCAAACTGAAAAGGAACAACAGTATCAACTTGCTGCCAAAGGCGTTTTAGGGTTTAGGGTTTAGGGTCGCATGAGATACATTGGCAGCATTGAGTGGGACGTCGTTGCTGCGTTCATCGTTTATCAGTACTGTAATGTTCTGATGCTCATCTGGTTCACAGGAATGATTATCGTGCTAGACTGAAAACCTAGACCCTAAACTATAGACTCTACACCAACCCGAAACTCTAGACTCTAAAGCCCAAGCCTACACCATGCGGCTAGTTTGAGTTTGTCAACTCAAACTTATCGCTGTAGCATCCTGACTAGGGGCCCCGCTGAACCCCTCTGCAACCGCTATATATTGGGGTTTGCCAAAAATGCAGGGTACCCTTTTGGGGTCCCCATAATACGCATTATTGGTTTATTTTGGGGCCTCCTCATTAGGGAAATTACCATATCCCTAGACTGCCTAGCTTACCCCAGGCTAGCCAGGAATCAAGCAATGGATCCTTCTAGTAGTTCCCATATGGGCGACGGACTCAAGAACATGTTTCACGTCGGTCAGAAGTCCTAGAAGGCCTGCCTCTAGGTCGGTACAACGAGATGGATCATGAGATGTGTGCTGGTGTTTCAACGACAACTTGAACTACTGGGTTGCTGTTAAGGAACTTAATTTAAGTCACCACAATGGGTATGTATAGTAAATAATAGGGTTTCCCCAATATAATGACTTAATTTAACCTTAAACCCCTGTATTCCCCCAGTTTCCATTTCATTTTCCATTTTCTTTTCCATTTGATTCTCCATTATAGGGGGATAATATAGTAACTTAATTTATGTTCCTTAACAGCAACCCAGACTATGGAAAGCAAGATTCAAGATCCAATGGCAGTGCTTAAAAACGAGGCAGTACTAGATTTTGTCAGGGTTTAGGGTTTAGGGTTTAGGATAATAGATATAATATGGTTATATATAGCCCGTAATAGGACCCCTAATATAGACTGTTACTGGGGAATGGGAGGAGTCAGTCCATCATGGGGCTCTCAATCTAAGTGCCGTAGAACGACGAGACGGCCCCTCCAACATGCTCCCGAGCATGTAAGACGAGATGGAAAGAGATTGCAGAACAAGTCTGGGAGCTTCGGACCATGTGCCCACAGAACCCTTTAACCGCTGCTCATATCATTCCCAGAAAAAGTAGTTTCGAGTTCCTTTTCCATACCTTCAGTCCCGGCTCACCAGAGGTAATCCCCATATATCCCAAAAATCTCTCTCTTTCTCTCTCCGTCTCTCTCTCTCTCTCTCTCTCTCTATGTATATCTCTTTATGTAACCATATGTAAACCCCAACCTTCCATGCATTAAGGGGCACCCCTGAACCTTAAAACCTCTGGAAGTAAGGGTTTAGGGTCAAGGGGCACCCTAAACCCATAAACCTCTAAACCCTAAACTCCTAAACCCCTAAACCCCTAGAACCCTAAGAGGTAGAGGGTTCGCTTGTGACTTCTCCCGGGGTTCGCTTGTGACTTCTCAATTTGGTTCGCTTGTGACTTCNNTTGTCGTCGCGAAGCGCAGAACTGTCGTCGTTTTCGGACTTGTGATTCCTCGACACCTTACAGTGGCGTGCTTGTGCTCCTTGTAAAATGCATAACAGTCGTCGTTTTTGGATTTGTGATTCCGCGACCCTTGAACGTTGCGTGCGTGTTCGCCTTGCAAAACGCACAACTGTCGTCGTTTCGCAACTTTGGTTCTTCGACCTTTCATAGTTGTGGTCGTGCTAGGCTTGTAAAATCCAGAAGTGTCGTCGGCTGAGGAGTTTTGATTCCTCGACCCCCCACTCAAACCGTGAACCCTGACGCTGGACTGCATACATTTGACCTTAGTCGTAGCCCTAACCTTAGTCATGTATTTTTTTCCCGGAAAAACGTGCCCTGCCTGCAACACCTATAGGCCCCAAACCTTCACCCTAAATCGTCTGAAGTCTTGGACCCCGAACCCCAAAACCGCGAACATCGACGCGGAAAACATGCCAGCCCGGGGGCCAGTTTTCAGGGAAAAGAATCACGTATTTATTTCCCGGAAAAAAATTTCCACCTGAAGCCGAAAAAACCTCACAAACTCACGCCCCGAGTGGTGGAAACGGTAGCCCTTGGCCTCATCAACCGGAATCCGATCCCTGAACCCAAGCCCAACACCCCGAAACCTGACCCCGACTAAACCCTAAACCCCCCAAACCTTAAAGCCAGAACCCTAAACCCTAATCCCTGAACCTTAAACCCTAAAGCGCACATGTAGCCTTAACCCTAAACCCTAGATGCCCGTAACTGAGACCTAAACGTTGAACCCTAGCCCAAGCCTGTCAGCCCTGAACCTTAAACAGCCACAGACCCCCACCGTGAAAGGCCCTTAGACCACCCTAAACCCTAAACGTTGTCCTAAACCGCAAAACGCTAGAACCTCCAAACCCCCCAACTCCAAACCCTAACTTTGAACCCTAACCTGTGTTACCCCCAATCCCTAAAGCCTTACCCTAAACCCTAAACCTTAAAGCCCTAAAGCTCTACCCT
>CAJNIZ010043866.1:35828-46332 GCA_905231905.1 Symbiodinium pilosum
TGATACTCTTACAAACATGTTTTTGAGAAGCTCGCATATACTTGCCCATGCCTTTCAGTAGCTTACATTAAAGGGACCTTACTGGGAACCCCAAATAGGGAACCCCAAGAATATAGCAGGAATATAATAGGAATATACTTGCCAGGGTCCTTATAGTCTATTATATTCCTACTATATTCTTGGGGTTCCCTATTTGGGGTTCCCATTCAAGTCCCTTTAGTTTGGGGGCAGGTTGTACAATCATGATGGTCGCGTTCGTAACCTCAAAATACAATAGGCGCTGTATTGTCGTTTTGCCTAACAACGCTATCAGAGAGCTATGCATGGCCCACTGCGGGACAGACAGTAAATAGGCAGGATTTGGACGTCTTTCACCATCTTGTCATGGAGGGCCCCGATGTGGATAGTCCCAATATACTATAGTAGCTTCCATTTTCTTTTCCATTATCCACATATAACCCCAACATACCCCATATTTTATCTATTTAAGGGGGACTATAACACTAATATATACCCTATTATAATACAGTAGTTTCCATTTTCTTTTCCATTATCCCCATATAACCCTATTATAGTAGTTTGCTTTCAGAAGATCCTGTAAGCCCACTCTGCGTCGCAGCCGCTGTGCATCCTGGACATTCCGCTGCTCTTCGAAAAGCATCTGGACTGCGGGCTCATGCGAAGTGTATACCAGCGTGTTATGAGCATGCCGTGGGTGATGAGATATGCGAAAGTGTATGCACATTGGTGTTCTGTATTATGGAGTATCTTTAGGCTACCGTTTGTTGGGTGTTGCAGGTTTTTGTGATTTATGGTTTAGGGTTTAGGGTTTCCCAAATTTGGTACCTTTAAAGGGTTTAACGGGGTTATATAGAGAATGGAAAAGAAAATGGAAACCACTAATATACTATAACTATAATAGTATATATATGTAGGATGCAGTCTGTCTTGAAGGAGAAGCACTGCGATTTAGTCATTGTTGTTAGCGCGCCAGCCGAGCAGCAGCCTGCGCCTCATTGCGGAAGTCCTGCTCATATCGTCCCCCTTAAGTAGGTAAAATATGTGGTATTTAGGGTTTAAGGTTTAGGGTATAGTCCCCCTTACATAGATCGAATATGGAGGTTATATTGGGATAATGGAAAAAATGGAAACTACTTATTTAGGGTTTAGGATGTATAGTCCCCCTTAAGTAGATAGAATTTGGGGTATATTATTGGGGTTATATAGGAATAATGGAAAAGAACATGGAAACTATTATATCATAGTAGAGTATATATTGGGGTTATAGTCCTCCTTAAGTAGATAGAATATGGGGCATCTGGGGATCTTATTATGATTTCGGATGACATCGGGCAGTTCCATCTTCTACCTACTTAAGGGGGACTATAGCACTGTTGCAGTTGTGGCGATTACGCTGCTTCTACCTGTACGACCAGCCGTTGCCACTGCCTTCACAATCCGCCTTCCACTGTACAAGTAGCAAGGGCATCCCCAAAGTACATGTGAACCTGGGGCCTGCTTCCCATCACTGGCGGCCAAAGCCACCACGAGGGTCGCAGGCTGCTTGGAGGGTTTGATACTCGATCATTCTGAATTCTGCGACTCACGCTGCCTTCTGAGGCGCGCTCGCGTCCTGGCTCGAAATGACATGGACCCCGAAAAGTTCACGGCAATCTTGGCCAAGCAGGTGCCCCTGGGGTGTAGAGCGCAGATAAGGATGAACATTGGTTCAGCCGTTTTCACTGGTGAAAGCCACAGGTTCCCGATGTTGAGAAGCGAGCAAGAGCTGACCGTATCGTGGACACGGGGCTCACGCTGCAGGCTCCACGAGTGCTGAGTACAATTTGAGGTGATGCCCTACAAGACCTTGGAAGGGTTCATGTTTGCTTGGTAGTGCGGGTTCGACTTGTCCTGTGTGCTATGGCCTGCAATTCCCATCTACGTAACGTCTAGTGCCATTGTGCCCCAAAGAGTCGAGGAACGCCTCAGGTCTTTCGTTTGGTGAAGTGTTAGGATATACTGTTGGTAGACACCCATGGAAGCCTGAGCAAAATCAAATTCATGACATGCTCCTCATCTTTTGCGTCGTGCACTTCCGGCAAGCTTCCCAGGAAGACTTCTGTAGTCCACGTAGTGCAGCCGCACCACATTGATCATACTTCCAAGACACATTGGTGAAAACTTGCCAGGAAACGAAAGCGCAAGTCGTGGCCTTTGTTGAAGAGTGCCAGACGCTTAGCTCACTACTTACGCACATTTACAAACCAGTAATCGTAGCAATCTGGGAGGTCGCTGTGTAAAGTTGCGCCCAAGGACCTGGTAGGTCATTTGGCAGGGTTCCTTTGGCCAAGGAAGTAGTTACAGAGCCATCCACTGGTGGCTCGGGCAAGTGGATGCCTGGATTGCTGTTGATACTAAAAATCTTGCGTGACCCGACTATACTAGAGTAGTTTAATTCCCAAGTTATAAGGTACTTAGGGTCATGCAGGATTTTTGGATATCCACCGTATGGATGAAAGTCCCAGAAATACCTCTCACCGCCCAGCTGCGCTAGCTGAGGTGAGCAACTGCAATGGAAGCAAAATAGCAGACTGATACCAGCAGTACTTGGAATGATGTTCAGAATGCAAGCTGGTAACAGAAGTACCTGGAGTCATGCTCAGAAAGAATATTTGTAGTTCGCTCTTCGTCCCAGGTAGACAGCAGATAGCACAGGAGCGCCAAAGAGACAGGACACTGACCCTTGGCAGCAAACACTGGCAACTCGAGGAGAAAGAGAGGTTCTAGGGTAATTCTCCATGGTGCTTAGGAGGGAATGGGGGAATGGATTCCTATAGTAGTCCGTATATGGGAGTTAATTTCGCGAAGGTACCCAGGCTATAGTTAGGGCCACCATACCTCCACATGGCAGCAAGCTTGGCGTCAGGACCCCCCAAGTCCAAGGAGGGACCATGATGTTTGCGCAAACCCAAGTAGTTTCCATTATCCCTATACCCCTATATACACTTATATAGCCCTAATATAGTAGTGTCCATCTTATTTTCCATCATCCCTATATACTCAGTTCCTGAAGCCCCGAACATTGCATTTCCTGGCCGCGATGGCGGTTGATTATCGGCGGCCAGAGGCATCGATTCACTCGGTTCACTTACCTGAGAGCTGTGGGCGGCAAATGTGTTCGAAACATCACTCATCATCCTGAAGCTAAACCGCGACAAAATTCTGGTAAGAAGGAGTTTCCATTTTCTTTTCCGTTCTCCCTATATATTCCTATAACCCATTATAGAAGTTCCCATTTTATTTGTTTAAGCGGCCAAGAAGGTACTGGCTGTTCCTCGGGGTCGCATTGGCCCTGGGGGTGTCTGCAGCTGCTGCCCTTCTTCGCAGAGTGAAATCCTAGGGCTTCTAGTGATTCAGGGGTCTTGGGTTGCATTTACCATTTGAGCTTTAGTCTAAACTCGTTAAAGGGGGTTATATAGGGGATTATATAGGGGACTACCATAGGGGTCATTAAGGGGGATGCTAGGAGTTTAGAGACTATAGCTCATTTGACTATGCGCAATGATGATGCACTGTAATCAGGGACCATGGGAACCGCAACTAGCAGCAAGGCTTTTCCTTAGGGCCCTGTATCACAAAGGGAAAAAGGAGTGTTGTTGCAAACACCATGAAACAATGCTGACAAAGTGCCAAACTGTGATCCTTTCTGCTGGTCCCTTCCTGCACTCAAAAGTGCATCGCCCTCGCATGAATGCCAGGCAAAAGGGTCTAGAGACTTTATGCCACTCAATGGTGCAGAAGTTAGCAGAGGTCTTTCGCAATTTGGGTGTCTAGATTGCAGCTAGCCTGTCTGCTGTTATCCACGAGTTTCATGTTTCAGGCTTTGTGTTCAGAGCTTGGCGGAGCAGATCATTCCTCCGCTGCACTCAAGCCGGAGCACAGTGTTCAGCTTCCGGCTGCACTTGAGCCATAGTCCAAACTCCTTAAAGGGGGTTATGTAAGAGACTATACAGGGGACGACTGGGATTATCAAGGGGGATGCTAGGAGTTCTCACTTGGATTGTTTGTGGCTGGTGAGCTGCCGAGCCATCGACAAAGACGCGATCTGCTCAAAAGCCAGCGCGCTGCTTCCGGGATGGGGGGTGACGGTGGCCGCATGATTGCATGATTCACAGATAATATAGGGGCCAAATAACTACCAATATTATGGTTCCATATTCCATGTATAATTATATAGTATATGGTACCTCAAGTGGACCTCAAAAAGACATTGGTAACTATTTAGGCCCCTATAGTATGTTCACCTTGTCATGTTTTGCTGCTACTATCTCTGGCAAGTCAGGCATTGCTCGGTGTTACGTTGTGACAGCAATCCTTCGGTTTAGGGTTTAGGGTTCATGGTTTAGGGTCTTCTGCTGTCGCATCCATGTCGTTAATTGCAGGGCGTGCCGCTGTCGAAAGTGCTTCAATACTACATCATTGCTAGATCCAGTGGCGAAGATGTGCTCACCTGGGCCTAGAAAACGGCCTGGCAGCCTGGCATATGAATTCAGAGTCAAGACTCTCAGGATGCCAGATGATGATTCTATCCTGGACTATATATAGTATAATATATTGGGATATTTTAAGAAAATGGAAAAGAAAATGGAAAGTACTGTATAGTGGTTATATAGGGTTATATGTTTGGGGACATCCAAGAAACATGTAGGGATCATCGCAATGGCACCACTTTTGGCATTGCATGTTTGCGGCGCTGTTGGCTTCAGCTCAAGCTACTTGTTGCCTAGTAGAAAAGGGTTTAGGGTTCAGGGTCGGAATAAGGCAGCAAATCTCCATAGTAGTCTTTGTAGCCTCCCCGATGATCATCCTCATTACACATCCCCCCCCAGTCCCAACTGTTTAGGGACTATGGGAATATACCCCTTCTTCCTTACTAAGAACCAGTAAGACTGAGCACCAGGGAGGAAAGGGCTCCAGGTTCCATCACCAGAGCTGATCGCAGCAAGGCTGGGGCAGGGGGGCATGTTCACGGGATGGGCCAGGTACTAGTTTCCCGAAATGAGGGCATTTTGGGGGCTCCCCATAGTAAGGATTATAGCTTTTGGGGTAAACCCTAAACCCTACAGCCGTTTTGGTGGTCCCCACAGTAAGGATTATAGTATTGGGGGGCTATTCTAGCGAGGGTTAAAAACTTGCATAACTCTGAAGACCTGCAACCAATCCGTGTTTAAACTGGATGACATTATGCTAATTTCTATGCTCCACAGTAGAACCTGGAAAGCCCCTGGGGCAAATGGCTCGATGTTCCCAAGAAGAGCTGATTATTTGTACGGAAGTGGCCAGGCAATGCAGACCTCGACAAGCACGCAGAAACAGCGCTGCTACCCCAGTCATGAGGTCTTCCTGATGTCTCAGGAACTGGTGCTTCTGGCGGGGTGCCGGTAGTAGAAAGAGGAGTTTGAGCGGTTTTGGTTAAGGGCTCATGCTTGTGGCCGACAGCTTCAAGATGCATTTACATAGGGGCCTGAAGAATTACCCACATCATTTGAGGTCAAATTGAGGTACCGCATTCCAGAGCCATGCCAGGTATCTAGGACCAGAATATGGTTTGTATATTTAGGCGTCTACATGACCTGCTTTCTGAGACGAGAGCGGTGTTGGAAGAACGTTGACCGGCTGGACCAGCTGTGATGGCTGACAGAAATTACAAGCAAGCCAGAACAAATCCGACTCCCATGTATCGGCAAGCTTCCTACCTTCATAATAATGTGCCCCAAGCTCAGCTAGTTTTTCAGCGGACCTTGCGGTCCCGCTCTCGACTCAAAGCTTCGCGGTGGTCCGCTGTCCGCTTTACTGCGACGTACAGTATCCCATCAATTCGTAAGCTTTCTAGCCCAAGCCCCATGAAGCCCAACAAGACCTAGACACTCTCCCTCCAACTCAGTCCTGAGCAGCGAACTGCCTGTGTGAAGTGACTTCTCACTACTACTACAAGGTTCCTGAACATATTGTTTAATTTCTGTTACCTAGAATCCTAATATTTAGCTGAAATTATAATTTCTACTGGGGTTTCAAATCCCTTAGAGCTACCCAAAATACAGGAGTACTTTCCATACCAGGACAGCAGGCGCCCAGCGGGCCGTTCTATGCAAGGGCCGTTCTATTGTAAGTCCCGTGCCGTCCAAAATGGCGATCATAGCAAATTACTACCAATAATATAAAAGTAGCAGTGGTAGAATAGTAGTAGTAGCAGTAAAGGTAGATATTGCAGTAATTGTAGTACATGCAGCAACAGTAGTAGTATTTTCAATAGCAATAGACATCATGGCTCGGCTTGCGGGCTTGGCCGTGCTGGTCGCCGCCGTCGTTTTCGCGCGGTTGTGGGGCGCTGCCTTTGTCGGTGCTGCGGCTGAGAGGGCTACTAAGTATAAGGCAACTTCTGGGTTCAGAGGAGGGGTGCAGATTTCTCCCATATTTATGGGCCGGGGTTTGTTGGCTCTTTGTGTTTTTTTCCTATTTGGTGTCTTTCCAAAACGAGCAAGCAGGTGCTGTGGGCAATACCTACGCCCCAAAGCATGCAAACCCTACTAAGGCTTCAAACATTCCACCCCCAGATATCCGAATCCCAAAGCCCCAGAACTTGTAATTTATAGCCTCTATGGGCTTCAGCGGCCTACAGCCTGGACCACTCAACAGCCCCTGAACTCCAGAGTCTATGAAGCCCATGCGCACTCAAATTCTAAACCCCCGAAGTCTCTTAAATGGCGAGACCCTAGGCTACATAGGTTAGGAGGACACCCCACCCTATAATACTGTAGTGACTATAAGGGATAAGATGGATTATGTTAGGGTCCTCTTCTCTCCTAACTTCTACCCTGAAACCCTAAACCCTAATCCCTAACCCCCCCCCCATAGATCCTAAACCCTAATCCCTAACCTCTTATATTCCTACAGGCCATTCAAATCCGTAAACTCAAAAACCCTGACACAACAAACCAATAGGGGTTTGGGGTTTAGGGTTTAGGGTGTAGATGGGTGTAGGGTTTAGAGTGTAGGGTTAAGATTTGGCGAGAACCATCAGTAACACCTAGAGCTTCAAAGGCACGCCCCGATTCCGCAAAATCGAAGCTCTGAAGCCCTAAAGCACCCTAAGCCCTAAACCCTGTAAATACCCGAACCTCGCACTTACTCGGCTTGATAAAGCAGCTTAAACAATTCTGATGTAGTACGAATCGGAAACTAACCACTGCACACCCCCGAACATGCATATCCTTAAGCCCTAAACCCTAGACCCTGAATAGTAACTTCCATTTTGTTTTCCATTATCCTTATATAACCCCAGTGTAACCCCACTATTATAGGGATAATCCTGATGCCTCAACAGCCTGGAACCAGTGCCTCAAAACCTTGACAGGAAGAACAGCACGAAAATGTCGAAGCCCAAAACGCCAAAGAAGCAAAAGTCCTAGATCCCCTCAATGATAAGCCAGAGACCCTGAAGCACCCGAAATGACACTCCAAAACCCCAGAGCTGCGAAACCGAAGTTCCACTGAAGCCTTTGTCAACCATCATCCAAGAGGACAGGCCCAATTACAAAGACAAATGCAAAAGGTAGCTTTTCAGAGTAACATCATATACAAAAGTATCACTGCTACCATCACTGGTCGTTGCTTTTTGTTGCAGTCTCTTTATTCGTGAATTAAAATTACTGCTATGAATATTGCTACTTTTTTGAAGCCAGCCAAGGCAGCTTTTTGGTCTCATCCAGCGCCCAGCGGGGCCGGACGTGGAAGGCATGGCTGAAACTGCATGGGCCACGGCTTACCCAAAGACTTCAATACTCCTTAAGGGAGAAGAATATGCCCTAAATGGAGGCTGTTCTGGACGCATGCCTATTGTCGAAAGAGTAGGGGCGGCCCTAGGGTCGTGCATAAGCACGTACGCGTAAGCTCGCGCAAGGGCGGGCGCAAGAACAAATAGTGCCGCATTACTAGATTTTGAACAGCATCTGAATGATACTAGGATCCTTGGTTTGACTCACAGTATCCTTGGCTCAGACACATTGGGCTCTCTGGGTTCGTCACATGCGTTCCATGCATTGTCTGCGCCCCTGATACGGGGGCTTGCCAAAGACACGGGTCCCCTTGCATTCTGCAAAATGCGATAACCAACCTTAGTTCCTAATCATAAGGGCCTCCACAATCGGACCAATCTTTGGAAGACTCCCCCCCATTCACGGGTCCTCGCGCCGCTGGCACAGGTAGCGCTGCGAGCTACCGGCGACCTTGTCGCTGCTGCTGCTGCCGGCGATGCTGCGCAGGTGCGGCGCTTTCAGGTGATGTAGCTTGTCATGTGGTAGTTTCCCTAAGTAGTAGGCGGACCCCGATATATACCCCAAAATACTAGAATCCTTATTATATAGGGACCCCAAATGTTGGGAACTACCCATGTGTTTTGTTTCAAGACTTAGGGTCCAGGGTATTTACCCAAAGCCCCCACTGTGGCCATGGAGCCGCCTGCATGGGCGGGTCCGTGACTGGACCATTTAGTTCAGCGTTGGAATGGCAAGTTCCTAAGAAGAGAGCACCCATCAGGATAGCCGTCATAAAAAACCCTAAACCCTAAACCCCCCGGGCTCCTGGGGCCCTTAAGGCTACCTGCATTTTGAGAAGCACCCATGTCAGCTCGAACCTGTGACAGCACCTGTTTCTGTAGATTAGATGGGTGCTGATCGGCTTGATTCTGCCTTGCGTCTATCTCCATCCATGAAAAAATATTCAGAAAATTCTTGCTGGGAAGCGCACTCATCTTCAGGAACCTTCAAGAGAGAGCAGGCTTTCCGAGAACCGGCATGCCTTGTAAAGTAAGGAGCCCCCTTTGTCAGTGCCATTTATTTCAGTCCAACCTTGCAGCACCAGCCCCCAGGTATATTGGGGTAAAGAGGAATCAAAGAGGAATAATGGAAAAGATAATAGAAACTATTAGAATGGGTTGTATAGGGTATAGGGTTTAGGGTTCAGGGGTTGAGACAGCCTGTGTAGCTTCAAGAGATCAGGGGCGGCAGCGTTTCTTGACTTTGTCTGTCAACTGAGCGCTGAAAGCGCATGCACTGCTGGGTTGCTACGGCGGTCTTCCTAGCGGCTGCTCGGCTAGGATTCCTGCTGTTAACATCCGAGACAAACTATTTACGAATGCGAGAATGCTCTTCTTTATCCTTCTTCTTCAAGCACAGGTCGCTGAGCTCCTGCAGTCTGGTACTTCGCCGGACGCTGTGGATGGCAATGGCCAACGGCCGCTGCAGCGTGGCATCTTCAACATCATGTAGAAGCCTGAATAGCGTTTTTCTCTCCAGATTTGTTAAGATTAAGGCCATGCTTTGTTATAGTTCTAGCATAGTACGTACCCGAAAGAGTTGTCCTAACTAGTCAGACTTGGAGGCACTCATTGTGAAGGCCATTCGTGCCATTACTGCAAAGCTTCAGGTTGCCACAGCCCATGTTTTACTTGCCAGTTCTACAGATAACCCTAAACCCTAAACCCAAGCCCTAAACTCCCAAACCCTGAGCTGTGTATCTGGCCCAGGATTGCTGCCGCAGGGCAAGGACACGTTGAAGTCATGGAGCAGCTGCTGCAGGACTTAAATGAGGTTGTCAATGGATTTATGGGATCATCATACGGATTTACAGGGAGCAGTAGATCCATCCCCCCCTTCCTGACTAAGCGGGAGTGAAGTTTTGGTGTAATCAGGTTGGGGTGGGGTTACAGGGAGCTTTTACACGTTCTGCAGTGACCAGGGTTTCACTACCAACATCTGAGGGTATCTCTGAGAAGTTGCAACCAAAACCCTGAGTGATTTGAGTGTCAACCGTGTTGACTGGCGTGTGACTCCATTTGGCCAGTTCCTGTTTGAATATACAGTCAGCGTACGGTTGGAAACCCAAACCTTAAACCCCAAACCCTAAATCCAAAACCCACTATGCTTCTTTGCTGGGGTCTGAGTCTGCCCTTGATCTCATACTTGACTCTGGCAGGAGTTTGCGAGGAGTTGCCTTTTGCACTGATTCTGTTAACATGTGGGTTGTTCTGAACACTATGGGCCCCTTTGTGGTACACCCCAAGCTTTAAAACCAAATATTCAGCGGTTACCAAAACGGGACCCTGATTTTGGGAATAGTTTCCCTAAACAGGGGCACCCAAATATAGACCTCGATATAATGTTATCCTTATCACGGGGACCACCCAAAGGTACCCCTAACTTTGAGAAACTACCCATGTGCCCGTCTTGAACCAAGCTTTAGGCTAGCCGCTGGTTCTGACGTGAATGCCGTGAACCAACAAAAGGCTCGGCAGTGAGAGTCTGGAGCAGCTCACGATAACAGTAATGGTAGCACTAGTTGTAGTAATAATAGTAGCAACAGTAGTAATAATCGCATAATAGTACTAGTACTAACCACTAGTACTAGTACTAGTAGTAGTATGCCTCCCCCCCCTAGGGACTACACT
>CAJNIZ010043867.1:0-53632 GCA_905231905.1 Symbiodinium pilosum
GTAGTCGTAATAGTAGTAGTAGTAGTAGTAGTAGTAGTAGTAGTAGTAGTAGTAATAGTAGCAGTAGTAGTAGTAGTGGTAGTGGTAGTAGTAGTAGTAGTAGTAGTAGTAGTAATAGTAGTAGTAGTGGTAGTGGTAGTAGTAGTAGTAGTAGTAGTCGTGGTAGTAGTAGTAGTAGTAGTAGTAGTGGTGGTGTGGCAAGGCTTCAGGCTCCCAGATTTACCAGTGAATTGAGCAATCAGCCCTGAAACGCCTCCAGTCATGCCGCCATAGCTGCGAGGCGCGCGATGCGCTCTTTCTCCTGCGTGCTGCAGGGAAGCACTTGCAAAACTTTGTCCTGGTTGGGCAAAAGCACAATGACACAACAATGCCTAGGAATACAGTGTACAATCCCCAAGAGTCGTATGTAATCCCAGAAAGCAACCCTGGCTTTCCGAGATGATCTAGAGATCCAGAAAGCGTGTGCAACTTGGAGATAGGCATACATGGGCCTACTATAACGGAGAATCAAAAAGAAATGAAAACTATGGTTCTAAAGGGATAAAAACCTGGCTGCATCTCTGACTTCGTTCCCCTTCTAGCCCCTGGTCTACTAGGATCCTAGAGCCATACGTCGCAGATCCTAACCCCAAACTCATAAAGACTCTGGACTCCTCAACCCCTTTAGCCTGCTGCCATCTCGAAACTGGGAGCAAGGCCCCAAACACCGCAACCCCAACAGCAATCCTTAAACCCTCCATGAACCCACGCCAGGACACTATGAATCCCCTGTCGTGCGCGAACCCTCTGAACCCCCACAACCCTCACCCTAGAACTCCATGACTACCTTGAACTCGAGACGCCAACACTTACCCTGAACCCCAAACCTCAACCCTAAACCCTAGACCCTAAACCCTAAACCCCTCAAACCCCATACCCCACCTCCCCCAAAACCCTGCAAAGCCATCCCCTCTTACGGCCTTGCGGAGGATGTTCTGATCCCTCAGGCGCTGGAGGCGCTCCAGGTCCTCCAATGCTTCCGGGCTTGACAGTACTGAAAACAATGATAATAACAGGAATATAATGTTTTCGTAATAGTAGGAACTGTAATAACAATAGTGACAGCAAAAAAACAATAACAATAAAAATGGCAAGAATACGAAAAAAAAGCATAGTAGAAATCGTCGTCGTCGTAGGAGTAGTAGTAGTAGTGGTAGTAGTAGTAGCAGTAGTAGTAATAATAAAAATAATAAGTTTGTCGCTATTCAATGGCTATGCCGGGCCTACGTCGGGTTAAAGACAGAAGTGCATTAAGTACGCAGCTATGCCGGGCCTACGTCGGGTTAAAGACAGAAATGCAGTAAGTACATAGGACAGGATGGTGCGGCCAGCGACGTAGTGACTGAGAAGAACTCGGGAGAAGGATCCCATCGGTTGCCGTGCAGCATTTCCCCAGCTCTCCACCCCAAAGACACAAGTAGTATCTGCCAGAAAAACATTGGCATTTCAACGTGATGGACCTGGGGGGTCCAGCGTTTTTCCGCCAGGAACCCTGAACACGAATCCCTTAGAGCCCTAAAACCCTCAATCCCTGTCCCTGAACCCGAAACCCGAACCCATCAGGCTCAAAGCACATCGAGGCTTTCTGAAGCCAAAACCGTGTCAAGCCCAAATCTCACAGTGCAGATTTTCCTCAAAGGAAGGGTCTCCTTTGGGTCCTCCTGGTCTGTTTGCATCCTTATTCTAAAGACCTCAACCAAAGTGGGGCCCACACAAACCCCATCACCATGTAGACTCAGAATGGAAAGTTGCGAGACGTCCTGCTTTTTTTTCTCAGCAGCTGCGAGGATTTCAGCCTCACCCCCAACCCCCACTGCACAAAGGCGTCCGCTAAGGCAAGGATCAGGATTTAGGGCCTCTGGCCTGGATCATGCATACAACTTACGGCTAAGAGGTTAACAAAATCAAATTTCCAAGCTCGGGGTTGAGGGCTCATAGCTCAAGAACGGAAGTACTTGAGCCAACTTGCCAGGACGAAAGGCGAAATTGACAAGAACACTACGCTCAGTGGTCTTCAAACCGTGGGTTATGCTACTGCTGGCATTCAAGACGACTTCTACATGAAAACTGCTTGCAATGATAATTGCCTCTTCACTACTTGAACTCAAGGAGTGGAAATGCAGAAGTATATCAGCTTACACAGAGCTTCAGGGCCATCTTCTCATCCCATTATTCACAGAAGACGCACGACTGGGTGCTGAACATAATACTGACTAGGTGTGCCCTAAACCTGATCCACGTGACTCTGAAACCGGAACACTACGTGCCTGAAGCTGCAGGCATTCAGCTGAATGGCGCATAAACCGTAATGCCTGCACCCCTTGGGAAAAAGGAAGCATCCCATAAAGGCCAGCTGGATGGCTGGCCCATCAAATAAAGACGCGCAGACTCGCATCTCACAGCACCAGGCCCCCCAACGTAGGATTGACAACCAATGTTTACCAAAAGAACAGGATGCCAAATTGGGGAGGGACTCTCAAACAAGAGCTCATCATGTTGAGAAACCTCAAAACCAACCCCACGCCGAAGGTGCCTCCCTCTCTTTCTGAATCAGTCTTCGCTCGGTTGCCTGCAGACCACAAATCGCAAACGTCCAGCAACCGAATGGCAACAGCATTGATATTATACAAGCCGGCATAAGAGAAAAGAAACAACTAGCGGGCACCACCCCCACCCCACTCAGAAACTCCTTCCAAGTCACAAGCATGCCTAATTGCAGGAAAAACGCTAGTCTCAACGGTGCTTGTAGCATGCCATCTGTAGATCCAACTCACAACTGCTGAAGCCCTGGACCCCAAACACGAAAGCCCGAACGCAACCTAAGACATCAGACAGTCGCTGCCCTGAAAATTCAGCTGCTTCCAGTCGCCGACTACCTCCATCCCGCCATTTTTTGAAAATACAAAGGTCATCTACCTGTTCCAAGCCATATTTGCTGCATTAAGTACGACAAGGTCTGCTATCTCAGCTCTCTTCTGTGAAGCAGCAGTTCAAGCCCTTCAAACTCCTGGCCCCAAACTCCAGCAGCGCGGCTTAGGGTTGCAGTTTCTTGGAAGCGTCCGCAGGAACTACTCTGCATTCCTCTGTATACTGCATGTTCATGATCTCCGTAGGGAATAAATAACACATATCCACGTCGTGGCTGTCATGCTTCGTCGTGTCTTTGCTTCGTTATATGTTGCCATTCTGTTTGTTGTTCTCCTCAACAAATGAAAGCAGATCCTGGCCATTGAATAGTAATATAGCAACTCCAGGTCCTGGAATTAAGCAAGTTTGGGAGTGTTCTCGATAACAGCCACAAGCTATGGGGTGAGGTCGGGTGAGTTCGTTGTAGTTTGCCCAGTGGCTGCTAAATGCTGTGAACCACTGCAAACGTTTGATTCCCAGAAAATGCAGAAACCGACTCTTGCCAAATCCAAATTTGTTCCGTTTTCTGGGAAAGTGGTTCTAGACCTCTGGGCCTTTCTTGTTCTTGAAGCTGAGCCTCGCACGTAATGCTATCTCCTTTGGATCTTCGGTCATGGGAAGGTCTTCAACATGCGGGATTCCACCAGCCATATTCAAATTATTCTAATCATTGAGAAATGTGGACATAGGAACCGGAACAGGGCCTTCTCATAAACAAAACACCATGGACGGTAGAATCGTGCCTTCTGCTCCTCCTCGAACTTCTTCTTTCTGTAGGCTTCCCGCACTTCCTCAAGATAAAAAGCAGCAAGAGCCATGCGGATGCAGGTTGCTCCAAAAGGGTACCATGAACGGCAGTTCAGGCCTTGTTCGTCGGGGTCGCGGGGCTCACAAGTGGCCCATGAAGGGATACAAGCGCACCCAAGGTGAAGAAGCTTCCAGACTGAAACCTAGGCCTTGGAAACTAACTCAAGGTCCCCTTTCTACACCGAAACCTATTGGTAGCATGATTGTAGGGGCACTCAACAAGGAGGAAGCGCCCAGAGCTTACCCCTGCGCCAGCCCTTGCTGTCTCCTTTTTCCACATAAACGATGGAACGCACTGCACAGATGTCTCAAAAAATGGATCCCGCTACCTCACCCATCACAACATCCTGTTTCGAGAGATCTCTGCTCTGCAACGCCTTTCCACAAAATGGTCACCCCTACGTGCTTCCAGAAAAGCCTTTCTTTGACATGGAGACCTCAGAAAGGGACCCAAATGTTGAGACATCCTACATCTCCAGCTCGTAAATCAACGCGGTTGTTGTCAGGGTCAACGTGGAGGTCGTCGCTGTCACAGAAGGCTCTGCAGCCTGGAACTCCAGGACGACCTTTCCTGGGATGCTCTGAGTCAATTTTTGGGGGATGTTTTCAGAAATCTGCAGGGACCCTGCCTTGAAAACATCAAAATAGCTCACCTTGCTAGAGGAAACTTGTCACCAATTGTAAAGCTTTTCTTTATCATACTGGTTCCGAGGCATGGAATACCAGGATGGATGACTGCATTCTTGAATTGGAATGAGAAGGACACTCGCCCAAAAGACTGCTAATGCGTAACCATGCGTCTGATGGAGATGGACAGGCAAAGGACGCCATACACGATGCTCATGGCAATAACCCCTAATTCTGCGGCGTTCTTGTGCTGGAGCAGGTCCCTTGAGGAGCGCACGCCCTTCACAACCGTCAAACGGAATAAGGCCGGGTACATGAATGCCTTGGACAGGCGGTTGTGCCATCTGAAACATGTCCATATACTGAGTCTTCCTTGAACCTCAATATGGAGACGTATCTGAATCTAAAACATCCCAAAGGCCGGCCCAGATGCAATGAAAGTACCTCCAAGTGATCCGCCGAGGGACATAATCACCTGCCGCATTCAGAAACGTATGGAATTTGGTTGCCATATAGATTATATGGTACGCATGCTCGAACTTCAACGTAAAATTCCAGATGCTCACGTTTCTCTACAGCACCAATACCTTTTTCCAGTATCCTTCTCCTACAGAACCGCAAACAATACCGTAAAATTTGAGGAAGCATTCCCTACCTTGGACCGCTGCTATAATACATTTAGGGCCTAGCCCAGGGGCTTAGAGATACAGTTGTAGAGGAAGTCTGTCCCCATGAAGGATCCAAAGACTGTATTCTCAGGATGTACTTAGATGATCTGTTGACTTCGTAAGTCTAATCCTTTCCCCTAATATTAAAGGGCGGTCCCCCCCCCTAACGTTTATTTTAACATGGGTGGGAGGTTGTTATTCATCGTGCGACCCGCACATTGGCGGGGGGTATGTAACAGGATCCTGTTGAAATCTAAAAAATTGATGAAGCAGTTTAAATCGGATAAAAGCCGATTAAATCGAATAAGAAGCCGTTCAAATCTCATCAAACTCGTAACCAGATCAATTAAAATCAAATTCACACCCAATAGGAAATCTAAGTAGCATTCAATACAACCATGTGAAATGCGTTTAAAACGTAATGAAACCCATTAACATCTATCTAAAGCCTAATCAAAATATAATCGAAATCTAAATACAATCTGAGAAAAACAAATGAAAATTCAACATTAAAAAAAACTGATCAAGAATCACCATAAACCAACCAAAATTGGCATCTAGATGTTATATAAATTCCTGTATAAAAGCCTTCAAAATCAATCAGGATCTAGGAAATGAAGGAGATCCCGAATCCCGAAAAGTTGCGGTAGGGACCCCCTAATTCACAGGATCCATGCCGTAATTAACTTTAATCTTGGCCCTTTTAAAAGTCATCTTGGGGACAGGTTTCAGAATGTGGAATTTTGGGGAACCCGAATTGCGTATGAAGGGGGGGGTTAATACTAGGGCAAAGCGATTACCTACTATCCCCAATAAGCCCTATTGAAAACCCCATAGCCCCTGCTACCAGGTAGACTTACGAAGTCAAGAAATCTCCAGGCAGGGCCCAAAAGGTGAAGAAGATTTACATTCACAGGGCATATGTTGGGGTTATAGTAAGGAACATAGTATTGGAGAATCGAATGGAAAATCATATGGAGTATACTGCCCTAAACCCTAAGCCCCAAACCCGGTATACTGTACACCCGCCTGAATGTTTGGAACAAGTGTAGCCAGGGTTAGAATCGACAGCATGAGCAGAGTAGTGGCCATGCACCACTCCAGCCTGGGCATTCTTTCCGCCAAAAATATGAAACCCTGAAGAGGGGCTCCTTGTAGACTACTGGTTTAGGGCCATGGGGACTTAGTAAGTAGGTTAAGACTGGGGATACTTGGGGTTATTATATGGCTTATAGGGGTTATTAAGCTCCTGAAGTCCCCATGACCCTCCAAGTACTGCCTCGTCAACAACAATCTTGTATTCCTATGGGATTTCATGCTAGGTCGAAGGAGGGGAAGGCCTTTGGGATGTTTCGGGGGGTTATGCAAAGAGTCTTGCAGTGAGGGGGGTAAGGGCTTACAGATTTAGCATATTTACCACCGTGGAAAATCGAAAACGTTTCCTGCTGAAGCTGATGATACCCTACAGACTCTAGGAAGCCCCAGAGTTGTTCTTTGCGCTCATATTTTGTCTAAGGTAGGCCAGCAGGAGAGGCAAATACAGCTGAAAAGCACGTAACGGTCATCATGAGCGGTAGATTGCTATCCTGGCTCCCCTCTATTTCACCCTGAGAAATAGCTACAAGCCAAGACAAGGATGAAAGCCATGCTGGTCAGGAGGCTCTACAACAAACACTGAGTTTGCTGGCAGGCACTTGTTTCGCATGGGTGTGCGGGTTTCTAGGTCGCTCCAAGCCTGCTTCCCCTTCTGGCTCATACTTCTTGCCGCGCAGCCTTGCACACCACACTGTCAAGCCATAAGCCCTGATAAACCTGAAACGCTAGAGCCCTACGAGCCTTCAAGCCCTAAACCCTGTAACCCATAACTATGAAGCCCGAAAACCCCAACCCACAATCTAGCAGCATGGAGGGCTCGCCATTCTCAATTTCCAGCACTTCCACTTCGGGCAGCCCGGCGCGCCTTGCCTGCATGGCACAGGCTGCCTGGCATCAGCATCTGTAGGAAGGCTTGGAGGCTGCTCAAAACGGGGGTCTCCAGGGTTTAGGGTTATGTTGGGGCTATAGGGGCTGTATTGGGGTGATATTGGAATTATATTAGGGTTGTATTGGGGTTATATTGGGGTTGTATTGGGATTATATTGGGGTTATATTCGGGTTATATGGGGATTTATTGGGGTTATGTTAGGGTCATATTGGGGTTTTGTTAGGGCTATATTGGGGTTATATTAAGGTTGTATGGGGACAATGGAATCCTGGAAGTAAGATGGAAACTACTAGTTAGGGTTTAGGGTTTTCTTTTTGAACCCTAGGACTTTTACGTCTGCACGATGTGCAGAGGGGAAAACAGGTCCAATGTTCCCGTGCTTACAACCGTCACACCTGCCATCGGAACGAACATTCATGGGTGACTCGTTTAGGGTTTAGGGTTTGGGGTGGTCTATACGGACTACAAGTGGGATTCACTAAGAGACTACAAGGGATTACGGGGGTCCCTCACTAGAATCGCTGCTGCACAATAATGACGATGGTTTCCGAAGTTCCCAAACTTCAATTCCTGCGCTAGCAACATTTACTCCTGGGATCCATGCAAAAAAACACCCTACTT
Source organism: Symbiodinium pilosum (assembly GCA_905231905.1). Classification (NCBI taxonomy): domain Eukaryota; class Dinophyceae; order Suessiales; family Symbiodiniaceae; genus Symbiodinium; species Symbiodinium pilosum. The sequence continues at coordinate 7,654 of CAJNIZ010043867.1, forward strand.
GCTCCTGCAGAGGGACATTTTTGAAAGCAGTCTGTTTGGAGATACTCCCAACAGCAAGACTTTGGGGCTGATCTTGAAGAAAAAGCCCCCAACATCTGTGACGCCCTTGTTTCCTTTCACCGTCAAAGCCTTCCTGGTTGAGGATGAACGGCTCAAAAAAGTAGTTCGGGTGGTGGGACTTGAAGGGCAGCACATAAAAGCGATGAAGCCCTTTATATCCAACCCATAAATGCCTGGTAGTAGCTGAGGATGACGGAGCGGAGCGCCCACATGGCCATGGGCATGGAGAAAGCCAAGTTGAAAGCTACACCCGCACTGGCCAGGGACACCTTGGCTTCCCCCCCACCCCTACACAAGCATAGGTGTTTCTCAAAAAGAGGGGGATTGAAAAACTGAAAAAGCACCCATCATCTTGAGAAGCTCCTACCTTGCTTCCATGCCTCAGGCTCAGACCTTGAGGATGGGGGGGTTCCAAGACTAATCATAACTGCCCCAAGCCCAGCGCAGCAAATGCCATTTGGAGTTGAGGTAACATGAATCAACCTGCCAAGTCTCCAACGCAAACCGGACAGGACTTTGCCCAACGCTGATGCTCGCAGCCACAACTTCCAGGATATTGCTGCCACCAGACTCAAGGTGTCCAAAGCGCAGGTAGCTGCTGAGGCCAACAATTTGGTAAAGCAACGCTGCCGTACCCAGGGCTAGCAGCAACACCTTCCTGCTTTTCTAAGGGCGGTGTCTGAAAACCAAGATTCCCATACACACCTTGAAAACACGAAAATCAATAGACACCGCAACAACTGACAATTGAATTATGAACGCTGCCACCCTGCTCTGTGTGGATACTGCATTGGGAAACGAGTTGTTGGGAGCAATGGTGATTCGGGGCTTGTGATGCAAGTTGGTGAAACCCGAGTCTCCTGATGGAGGTTGCGCCCCTGCTCCCCAAGGACTCCTTGGCTCGTCTTGTAGGTGGTAGGTTGGGTCCTGCCCCGACCCACTAACAATCATATTAAGGGCTCTATAGAGTTATATCATAAATATACAGAAGGGTGTGCTGTGCGGCCTGGACTCGCGAACATACCTGAAAACACGTGTTGTCGTGATGTTAAGCGGCTTCATTATATAAATCAGGAACTATACAGAAAATTCACGACTAAAAAACCCAGGACCCACAGCGCACCGCCCTCATTTATTGTAATCCAACTGTGAATGAGCAGGGGCAGTATCCAAGTGGTAGGGCCTAAGGCTTGCAAGCTCCAAATTTTGACCTATCCAGGTACGACCAAGTCGCGTATATGGGAATCGCAGAGACGTGGCAGCTAAAGTTGGAAGTTGTCATGGCGAGACTGAGAAAGAAGTCGCTGCTTACCTAAGGTTTAGGGTTTAGGGTCCATGGCTGAATCTGGGTAGGTATGATTGGCTGATCTTTTGACTTTGTAAGTCTACATATTATCCCCAATACCCCGTATTCTGAGCCCCAGAACCCCTGTTACAAAGTAGACTTATTAAGTTCAGAGACCGTCCAAGTGGGAGTAGCGATGAAAAGGCTATCGACTACCTTGAGTTCCAGCATTGGGGCGCAACACACAAGCCACAAAAAACACATTTGGGTTCAAAGCCTGCTGCTACAGCATATGGTGCCTATCACCCGCACACCCTGGAAAGCTATAAACCAAGTTACGTTAACGAGCTGGAAGCCCTCTCCTGCTGCAGGCTTCTCCTTGGTTCGCTTTAAACATCTTATGAATGGGAGTAGGGTTCTGAAAATTATGGGTTCTAGGTTCGGGCTTTAGGTGCGCAGCTCTGAGCTTTGCCAAAACAACCACTAAGCTACAAAGTTTTGCAAACTACTCCATGTATGATCCCCACGGAGGACCCCATAGTCAGGCTCCTTATAGTCATATACCTAGGATCCCTCAGCTGAGAAACTACTACAAAAATGGAAGCAAGGCTCGCACATGAGATTTATGCCAACACGATGTAATCGCTTAGCGGTGCAAAGGTCATGACCGTAAAACACATCATACCTAAAACTGGAAGTCAACCAAAAAGCCATAAGTTCAACTACTATCCTACGGAACACTCGCGAATCGTTTTGAGAGCCCCTTCACTTCGACGCGTATGATTACATGATCTAGGTCTCAAAAAACAATCCTAAGTGCCAAATCAAAAATGATACAGGTCTCCAGAAGGGCGCCGACGTTGCAGAAAACGATAAAGCCAGCTGCGTAGCCCAAAACGATGATTGCCACGCTCGATGTGAACTGAGCTTTCCAGACTTTGATGCTACGATTCAATTTGTACGGCGCCCGTCCATGTTGCTTGTGCTACTTCTACCTTTCATACCCTCACCACTTTTCGGCATTGTCGCGGGTTTAGTGCCATGGGTTACTTGGAGACTGCAGGGATTGTAAGTGCATGGAAAATACATGCCTCATCGATGCCTAGGAGATGTAGAAGCAGGGCTTTACAAGGTCGTAGCTGCTTTCTCGGCAGTTAAAGGGCGCTTCCCACATGGATTTGATGCTGAAGAAGCCAAGCCCTCAAAAAGCTTTTTGGGCAGGCCAACTTGACCTCGAAAGCCAACGTCCTTAGCACCAAACCCTAAACCGCACCGTGCCCTCCACCTGGCCCCTGATGCTTGAAAGTGCCGGCCTTCAGCTTCGAAATGTCTCGCAGCATGCCAAGTGGAAGCACGACCTGCAGAGGTCAGCACAAATTCTGAGGTGCAAGCAGGGCTGGAGCAGCAGGTTCAAGGGCAAGCTTTGGTATTTGTGGTGGTTGCTTTTGGATGTAGGGTTGTGTTCTTCTGAGGTGTCGGGTTTGAGAGCTCACGTTGAAGGATTGTGTAGGGGTTGTGTGACAATTTGTTTGTTGTGAAAGATGCTATTTTGCATTGCTGCGACCACTGGATCCTCTGCTTGGCTCACAAGGGTTGAGCCGGGACGCCTCTCAAATCTGCTGTCAGTTGTTATATGGGACTTTCTGACGGAATAACCAAAGCCCTTCAGCCTTTACAAACTCCAAACGGTCGTAGAGTCTCTCATGGCAACAGCTGCAATCCGCCTGAAAGCCCCTCTAAAGACCTCCACAAGATCTTGCAGAAGCCCAGAAGACACCTCTCCGTCCCCCCTTAGAACCCCATTGTTGCTACTTTGGGGTCCTCCAACGAAAAGTCTCACTTTTCAATCAACACCTTCCTGCAGACTCAATTGCAGACACAGCACGCAAAGACCAACTCCCCAGAGAAGTCTTTGAGCCAAGCGCTCCACTTCTTTTTCCTGCTCACTGGTTTCACGCTTACTGCCCTCTGCAAGCAGATAAAACATGTGGACTGATGCTTGCTCGGGTTGGGGATTGATTCTTCTTTTCACTTCTGTTATTGGGGGGTGGGTGAGGGGGCCACCTGGCTTCGTATTATCCCTCTGATAGAAAGTCCCAGTTGGTTTTGCAGCTTGATGCTTTGGCTCGATCGAGCAATGCAACATCTCATACTCAAGCCCAAAGCTATGCCACACTTAGACAATTGGGTGAAAGCTTCAGGGTAAGGCAAACAGAAAGGGCGGATTGACTTACGAGCTGACGTGGAACAGCTTTGCTGTTGCTCTGGAGCATCTGATGGCTAACCAGCTTTTACCCTACTGCACACCGTTGTGCAGCATTCTTTGCTTTCCGGTGAAGCATCCCGCGCATGGACGCAAGAATAAACTGGGCGCTTACTTACACATGAACAAGCTGAAAGTTGCACAAGCCGCAACATGGGATCGCAGATGCAGGTTTGATCTCAGCCAAGCGTACCAGCAGCAGCACCAGAAGTATCAGAAGCAGAAGAAGTAGGAGTAGCAGTGACGGCAGCTCAAGCAACAGCAGCGGCACTGGCAATGGCAGTAGACATAGAGATCGTAAAAATGATTGACCAACAAGCCTTCACAAAAACATGCCACCCAAACCCTGTAAGTCATTCTATGTCCTTCCTGTGATTCGCGACAACATGTTGCTAGAAGCGATAGTTGCTTGGGCTACTTGGGCAGTTCTTATTCCGGCCCTCCAACAACTGGACCGCAAAGCCTCGCACAGTACGTGCCATCAGTCACCCGGGCTTTCAAAACCCAAGCGCATGGGGCTTTTGAACGTCAGAAAACAGCTCTCTGTCAAATCCAAAAAGTCCTTCTCATTCCTCACAAATTCCCGACCTTGAAAACTTTCAGGTAAAATCCGGCGCATGAACAGTTCTCCAGCCTCTGGCTCTTCGCCTTCGGACGCCATGTAGCTGGCAAGCACAGGTGCCATCGATCCTGCAGTGAAGAGCATGTAGGACATCCCCAATGAGAGCCCACCTCCAGGGCGCAGAGCTTCAGAATTCGGACTTGGGGCTATACCTACGAGTACAGGGGTTGTGTAGGGAATCGGCGCAGTTTATACTTTTCGTATGAAGAATAAAAGGACAAAGAAAATTGCTAAGAATATTGCTAAATGGAAACTGGGTTTGCAAGAAGCTTTATAGGCTGTCGTCGTGACAGGGTAGGGTCTGGCAGCGGGTTTAGGGATGCGGATTTCAAGTTCATGTGCCACCGAAGATGAAGACGAGCGAGATGACGTGGGATGCTGCAGAACCCAGGTACCTGCCACGGCGAGCTGCAATATGGTCCTTCAGCCTCTAGGATGTTCGTCTACAGTTCTAGGTTTGGCCGGATTCCGCACTATTGATAATGAACACGGAGTGTGGTGGCGGTCTTGCGGGTAGACCTGAACATTGAAAAACAAACCTCTGTCTAAATGGTGATATTGACTGACAGCTGTGATAAAAACTTATACCCCATAAGGTGCAGCTCTTGACAAAGAACTTGCATCCTTCATATTGGGACTATCATACACTCTTTATGTACTCTCCCTGTTGAGCCACAACTCAGACGAATCTAGAAACAAGGAGTTGTGTAAGAGTCCAGGTAGGCGGACTAATATGCTCTAAGGCAAAGAAGCATCATGAAGGTTCACGTTCTGAAGTTTGCGGGAAAAACAAATGAAAAATTGATGCTAGTATAGGTACAAGAAGGGTTTTTCTCAGCAGAAAGAGACCTGGTGATGGTTCTTCTGAGTTTGGCTCAATCCTTCACCAAACAGATCACTTACGAACGCCTCATATTCCCAGATCACACGCATGCAAAGTGTATCCCCATACGTACTATGCTATTCAGCGACGTTTATCGATTTCTTCGGAGCTTGTGAGCTGCACTCGCGAAAACCGGAAACCTAAACCTTAGCAGTATCAGTCCCTCATAATAAGCCTGAACATGCCCATCAGTCTTCCTTTGAGCTCGTGGTCGTAATAACCTAGCCCGTCAACTTCCGGCCGTGAGCCCACCTCCTCGCTATTCCTTCGTAGTTTCTTGGCGTCCCCTTTGGCAGGTGGTCGGCCACAATTGTCAGCCAATGCACGGTTGTGAAGTTCACGGCAACGACCAACCTGAGCTAGGCTCTCAGGATCTGTACGATCATTTAGGGGCATTTTGGGGGGCTTTGTGGGCCATGACTAGATTCTTGATTGGGTACCTGAGTAAAAAGAAAACTGGCCGAATTCATCCGAGGAACACGGTAATCAGCTCGTACGACAGCAGTCCTGCTATCCAACTGGAGCTGGCATCCCGCACCCAAACACCACCACCACACAGCTATGAAGCCGCCTAAATTCGAACATACGATGATGTAAGGATCTGGCAGGGACACTTTGACTCATCATGCAGCTTTCCACAGAACTCTAACCCTCTGCACAGTCTAGGGCTTGGACCCTATAATCGCTCCGCTGGACCTTCGAAAAGACATTGCCAGCACGCCTTAACTTCAAAGTTTAAGATGTTACGGTGCCCATGCCCTATGCTAGAACCACACCCTGCTCCCAAACTCTGCACCCTGATTTTGGTGCATAGCATGAAGGATGCATTCAAGCAGGATCATACAAGGAGGTATGCAAGCATACGTGTTCCAGGCATGTGAAGGCTGTATTTGACATCCTTTCCGCTCCTAGGCTACAACCATCTCTCCAATCACGCTCCCGCCTGCACTGCTCATCGCAATAGGAACAGCAAGGGTTCCAGCTCCTGCGCTTGGAACTGCAGCAGTCGTAGCAGCAGTAGCGGCAGCAGCAGGAGGATGAGGAACAGGAGTAGTAGTTGTTTTCGTTCAGCCGTAAGCGGCAGCAATAAGGTTCACTACGGCCCAGTCTTGTGCCGAAATAAAACTGCCTGAAATGACTACCGCGCAAAGCTTACAGCGATCAAGCATATGCAAAACCTGAACAGACCCAAGAGGAAGCCCGCGTCCTTCAAGGAACGAGGAAGAAAACATCCCCCCCTGAGAAAGACAACCCCGGCACGGAATGGGTCGAAGCCGCCCCCCGGCACAGACGGGCGAAATATGAAAGAAAGAGGCGGTGGAGGAGTTCAATGTGAAAACCAAGAAAGCTAATTCATGGCGCCGTCACACAAAAAAATTCTTGCGGAGCCCCCGTCCCAGGATGGTGTTCGCCGCGTTGACATAGGCGCTGAAGACAGAGCCGCCGGCAGCGTTGGGGCCTCCACCCTGGGCTTCCAGCTACACTTTTAGCAAAGATATCCTCCTGTGACCTCTAGTCTAAACTCTTAGTATCAACTTTAATACACCCTAGAGTCATCCCCTATATAACCCCTTATATAACCCCCCCATCAAGGAGTTTAACCCCCCTTAAGGAGTTCAGACTATAACACATGTGCTTTGTGGTCCGTTTACTCCAGGAGGGCTCTGGCTTCATGGAACAAAAGGGAGGATTTACATTCCTCAATTTGAAGGCTGTATGATCTGAGTCCAGCTTGGTATATTGGGCTTATATAGGCTTATATAGGGGATATATCGGTATAATGGAAACCAAAATGGCAACTTATATAGTATACTGGGATAGCATTGTTTGACTTGAAGAACAAAACATGAAACGCTGCGGCTCTTTCTCCTACACTCCATCTACTTGTCATGACATCTTGCCACCGTGACTGCCCCCACCTATGGTGAAAAATGCGCTCATCTTCAACACATCCTTTAAACAAAAACGGCTCCATGTTTTCTATGGTCTGGACCCCCATGATCCCCTTGTCGTCACATCACACATCCTTAAAACTCCAAAGGCTTCCTGATCTAAAACAACGATATGGTAGTTTCCCAAAATAGGGGGACCCCAATATAGACCCCGGTATACTATAGTCCTTGTTGGGGGGACCCCCGGTAAGGTAACCCTGATGTTGGGAAACCCTGAACCCTAAACCCCATATATCCCTATATACCCCTATATTATATTACCCTGTATAACCCCTACATATCCCGTTTAAAGTATGTCCAACCCCCCCTTCCATGTCCTCGCAAGAGATGAAGGAACCGTCCGTGTCCAGCGCCAAGCTCCGACGCCGCTCCCTGGCCTGCGTGGGCTCCGACTCCACCTCAAAGACCTCCAAAACTTGAAGTTTCGGTGGGGGGTTCCCATAATTAGAGGTACCTACTATAATGGAGAATCAAATGGAAAAGAAAATGGAAAATGAAATGGAAACTGGTTTATATAGGGGATTATAGGATGTTTCAGGGCTTTGAGATTCAGGTCTTGGGCTTTTGTTTGGGATCTGGAGCTTTCACGCAAGGACCCTGCAGCTCACGTCCGCCTTGAATCCAAAAAACATGACGACCCTGGAAACAAGCAACTAAAAAAAACCATGTTGAGGCACTGCCAGGCGAAGGAGGGAAACTTGAAACCTATCGGTACATTTAACCCTACATAATTCCTACGGCTCCTTCAGTGGCCCCCAAATAATCTCAGGAAGCACGAAGTCATACGAAGTCATGCCCATCAAGCTCACAACAAAGGGGCGCGGATCTGACTTCGGAAGGCACTGACCAAAGGGGAGCTTAAGGGCTTTAGGGCTTAGGAAGTTTTGATACCGTACACCAGACGAAGTCAAGCTGTACTATCCCACACCATGGCCCCCCCCAACGTCAGATAATGCCTGAATAAGCCGAAATGATGCTTGATTGGGTATTGGGTTTGGGGTAGTATGACCAGAAGGCTCAATGATGTCATACTTGAAGTTTGGAACCTCACCAGATAAGAAATGCTGACACCACCAGCGCCTCCATCACACTCTTTCGCACCCAGGAGAGCGCGGCCACAGAGCAGCGTGTGCTTGAACGTTTTAGAGTGATCATACAATGGCTTGGGGATATGCGAATGGCTAGCTCGCAGGCCTGATGATCCAAGGTCACATTGTTAAGCATGCGATAGGGGGCTGCTGAAAGCCACCATTATGATGCTGAAAGCCACCATTATGAAGCATTCCTCTGTGATGTCTTGCCGGTATTCGGCAAATTAGAAGCCAAATGGCTGCGCCGCAGGAAATGGCGCGAGGTTAGGGCTTTGAGCATGCATGACTCAGGTCTGGATGTTTTGGGAAGAATGAGGATGCCTGTACTCGGCTGCTTTAAAGACACGCCATTCATTTTAAGAAATGCCCATCTTTCTCAAAGGACGAGAAGAGCCCGGGCCATGGGCCGCCATGTGCGCAGAGCACTTCTGCTTTCGAGCCTGCCAAGAGCTTTTCGGAAATTTAGGACGGCTCCCATTGCTTCTGTGGCCTTGTACCTGAATTTTCGAAACTCTAATGCCTGCTTACCCTCCCCCTCCATCCGACCGTCTCATTGCTACCAACACGACCTTCCATTTCCCGAAGCTTTGAAATCCCAACTCTACACCGGCCTTGACCTACACTGTAGCTCCTTGCTACTCCTTCCATCGGCCCGAACCAAAAAAAAGTAAAGCTCCAACAGAAGCCATGATCGCAGCCTAGTTCACAAGCAATTCTTCCCATGAATTAATATACACGAAAATGAGCAGGCGAGAAAGCTCGCAAGCTACGCATCCATGCCAGCGCAACAAATGCCTATGATATCCTTCCAGATCTCCCTGGAACTGTCCAGGCACATGCATCAACTCTTGCAGAGCATCCTCACCCTGCTTGTCAAGCAGAGCAATAGCTTGTGTCAAACAAAAGGCAATGGTTGGCAATGGGCTCACAAGCCCTTACAAACTGGCAGTAACCCTCAAAGCTAATCAAAGAAAAAGAGTCTGCACTGTTTGGGCCCCAAGCCTGGAGTCTAGCTCAATGTGCCCAAAAGAGGGTCTCCCGCCAGCAGCAGCCCGCGACCCTGTAGTCCCAAGAGCCAAACACCAAACGCCCCAAACTTGAGATGGACAATCTGAAGCCTAAGCCTAGACTGGGCTGAAGCCTCTTGGAGTTCTTTGATGCGCTTGTCGCGCAGCCTCTCAAACCTTGCAGTGGCAAAGTGCTTCATTTCGAGGACTTGAGGATGCGTTCACCCCGCTGTCATCAAGCGCCCTAGGAAGCCCAAAGCTACATCCTCACAACGAATGAAGACAGCTAGACCTCAGCCTGCAGTCGTCACCACAGATTCAAGGCAAACACGCCTTAGGTGCTCCTTGCCTGAGATAAGGCTATGGCCCACGTGGGGCGTTCATGTCCTATGCGAGTCCAACCTATGAGCTCCCATGGACACCTATACAAATCACGAAACACACCAACATCGCAAGGGCGAGGTTGCCGGACTCCACCGAAACTTCCACCTCCTAAATCGGCAACACCCTTAACGCACCAAGCATACCTACCCCCAGAAAAACAAAGCACAAACACACTACTCACTATAGCCCCCACAAAACTGGCAAAGCCCGCGAAACTTGTCATCCTTGAGCAAGCGGGCTGCCGTAGCATGCTCTCCACCAGTTCAACCATTTAAACTGCTGGGTGTCCTCTCTACTCTAGATCCAAAATCAGACTATTGCAGAGCTCGCATTCTCTCCACGGCCCAGTTCCGCTTCTGGCATCAACCCTTCGCACTAAGAAGCCCTTAACCTGCAACCAAAAAGGCCGAAGCCGGATCCTGAACAAGGGTCTATGTCAGAGTCTATGTAGGAACTATTTGCAGCACTTGTGTCTCTATAATGGGTGGATGCTGGCGGCGTATGTACCCCTGCAAGCTTTAGGACCCAAACTTCGCACGACGGTGCTGTTCCTCCATTTCAGCCTGAGCTGTCAAACACAATGGGGATTGTGGGAGTACATGTGGGATTAAAAGCTTGGAAGTAGTTCTGAAACCGCATATGGTGTGATTTGAGGGCTTAAGATTCAGGATGAGCTTATGCTGAGGTTGCGTTTGAGTTGAATTTCTCTTGGGGCACGCTCAGTAATTAGTTTTGTGCCTTGCACAAGAGGATTCCTCTTGTGAACCCAAGCCTTTGTGCTTGAAACGCTTCTCCAAGCTTCCTCACTCTTTCATCCCGAGGCTATTGGGAGACTCCAGCCAACACTAAGCGTGAACAACCACGCAGGCAACCTGGGTCAGAATAAACGGCTTGGAAGCTGCCCTCAGCCTTCAAGAAATCCCTATACGCGAATCCTGGCTGAGACGGTTGCGCGCATCTTGGCTTCCACCGCGTCCAGGACTTTGTCCGTGTCCGACTTGCCGGCCTCCTGTATGCGTCATGCCAGCAATTAGAATTCCTGCCATGACTACTGGAAAGAAAGCCTGACTACAGAAGCATCTAGGAGGTGAAAATTCACAGCTCGGGAAGTGGAGATTCGGGAAGCAAATTCATGGAACATAACTCAAGCCTGCCTGAAAGCCCCTCCCAATTCTGCAGAACAGACAAACCACTAATTGGGACTGGCCACGCATTGCGCAGTACTGAAGGTCTCAAGTGAACGCTTCTGGGCTAAGGGCCCAGCAGATGCACAGGATCCCAAACCTTTAACGGGATTTGATTCAAAACCGCCGCCATCACCACTCCCACCAGAATCCCCTGTAAAAATGTAGCATTTGCTGCTATGTTCCTTGCCAGGCCCTAGATTGGCCAGGTGGAGAGCCAAGAGCAGAATCCAACAGAGAAGCCTCAAGAATCCCCACCGCTTTTCCAGACCCCCAGTCAGACTAGATCTACACTCGTGCTCCCATGTCGCTGCAACAGTACAGTCGTCTCCAAGCAAGATCAAGATTTTAGACTACAGATCAGAAAGTGCTGCAGCCAGAACTACGTCGTTTCCCTAAAGAGGGACCCCAATGTAGACCCCAATATACTATAGTCCTTATTATGGACCCCCAAAAAAACCTTAGGACACTCCATGTGCCTTCCCAATTCCCCCCCCCCTGTCCGGAACTCGACTGGCACGCTTGTTCTCCTTCTACTAACTGGGGGTAATGTAGGGAACAAAGGAATATGTTATCTTCGGAAGCATGCTTCTGTCATTGGGGTAGTATAGGGTTATATAGGGACTGTACAAACAGTTAGTAGGACACTAGCCATGTAGCCATTACTAGATGATAACAGCCGTAGATTTGAGCAAGGTTTCTACATCAGTCAGCGGATGACATGTAAGGTTTCCCCAAGATGTACTCTGTGCTTTGTCTTTCCGGGATTTTCATCTACTGAGAGATGGCTTTGAGGGCTAAGGATCTCATCAGGATGGGTGGGTGTGCCCTGAGCAGGAGTTGTCATACTTTAGAAAGGACATGCAGACGGACAATTCTTTGCAAGAACTTTGATCATCAAGACCTCATGCGTGAACCCTACCAATGAGTGGATCCAAAAGCATGCCCCCCTCATCTGTTCTTGAGTCTCTCAAAAGGTTGTTGGTGGCAATTTGTTCCATTGCGACTCAAAGCCTACACGCTAAATCATCTGAAAGCTCTGCAGTATCCCTGTACAATGCGCGCTTACTCTGCATATGAGAGCGTTCTAGCGCGGATGAACGAATCTTAGCGGGCTCAAAGGATCATGAGGGTAACTGTCCTTCTATTAAAGTCTTTACGATCCCTTGATATGTTTTCACTACAATCCAGCTTCGTGGAAGTCCCAAACGTCCTTGGCGCCCTCTTCCTTTTGCGCGTTCCTTGGCAACCGCTGCCAGGCTACAGATGTGGAGCATGGGGACTCCTTCGGAAGATCCGTGATGGGGATAGGTTCGTTAAGATGTATAACGATGTATCCAGGAAGATCCGTACGTAATCCAGCAAGCGGAGGCTCATGAACACATAGACTACAAAGCCTCTGAGGATCTCCAAAGAGTGAGACCTTCCATTTCCGGCCACTACATGTGTGCAACCCTAAACCTTCGATCACCCAATCAGACGCAAAACCTGCCCTCTCAACGCAACTGGCGAATTTGAGGGACGAGCTTGCCCTTCTTCTTGACCTTCTTTGGCACGGCACGCTTCTCGTGGTACCTGCGCCACGGACATGTGGGGCTTTTCAAGTTCTCAGTCCAGGGTCAAGGGTTAGAGCCTATGACTTACATTGTACGCATTTACGTTGTAGGGCCTCGTGGTTTATGATTCGGGCAGTGGGGGGCGATGAGCGCTTTGGTTTGCCAGTCCCTACATTACACCATGCAAGTTGGCCAGTACTGCACAAGACAGGCGGCGCGCGCGCAAAGCACGCGCATGCATCTCATGCTGCACGGAGCGGGCAAGGCATCTTGCTTTCAGATCAGCGTGGGTGCTCCTGTTCTCACCACAGCAGGCATGATCCTCCTGCTACCCTGACTACGCTCTGCTGGCATGGCAAGCCTGCATGGAACACGAAACCCAGATTCTTGACCACAAGACCGTAGCTTGCCCATGAATTTCTACAACAAGGCGGCACGCAGCTGTCGACTGGGCGATCGCTTCCGCAGCCTTCAGCAGCCACTGAGCAGTAATCTTAGCACTGGAAGGTTCAAGGGCTCAGTTCGGTAACCTTCCACGCTGATGAAAAATGAGCCCATTATGTTCAAAACTTAGCGCAGCAGGGCCCAGGTTCAGGTTCGCAGTTCCAACCCCATAGCGCAAGACACCTAAATCCCTCACCTTCTTGCGCTCCTCCATTCTCTTCAGCTGTGCCTGTGCGCATAAGGTTTCGCAGGTAGGTGGCGCTCGGGGCTTGAGATCCCAGGAGTCGAGGCAGGCTTTGACCAGACGAGGCAACGTCAACACTTTCTGAAAATGCTGCTCACCCGCCCCCTAAACTCAATGTCCGCGACATTCTAGGCCGGTCCTAGCTGTCTGCGACACAGAGTACAATAAGTGGTGGAGCAACACGAGGATCGAAGCGAAGTCTAGCAGCGCCATGGCTCCCTAGAGGATATCGGCCTAGGCTTCCACATTCTCGTCATTTGCAATTCTTAGGAGACTGGGGAGGTCCACTACTGCCAGAGCGCTTTTCTTTTCTCACCCTTGACCGCCATCAGCGTTCAAAAGACCGCATGACGAGCACGCATGAGGAAGCTAAGTTCACAACGAGTCAACAAGCTTCGTAAGGATAGAATACGGCTAAATGATCCTCCACACTCCAGCATGGTTCCATAGCCAGGCGATCCTTCATTGGAGCATCCTGATCTTCACTTCCAGACTGAGTCTGCCACGTAAGATCAGAATCCCTGTTAGCCACAATATGACATTGGAATCCAGTTCAGTGCTTCTTAAAGCGATGTCTCAGAAGATGTTGCCAGCAGTGATGCACTTGCACAGCGGTGATCCTACCTCGAAAATCGGCTGGCGAAGGGTGTGGAGCAAATTCAAGTACTCTTGGTTCCGCTCCTGCGAAGAGCAATACAGGAAGAGTCAATGCACTATGGCAATCCATGCTGAGAAGAAGACAGCACAACAATAGATTTAGAACCCAATAGATTTAAAACCCGATCTCAAAGAGGCGTTTACGAGTACTGCTGTGTAACTCCGTCAGGACCTCAAAATGTACAAATGCCAAGAGCCTATACTTGAACACCACTCAAAAAGTTGCTTCAACCGTGCGATGATGTTGCGATTGAGAAGTCCTTTGGTGCTCTCCTAAGATGCTCTGGCCCACAGACACCGCACCGTGAACCGGGCGGCAGTACTTGTAGCTGGTACCGGATATATTGGGAATATATTGGGAATAATGGAAAGGAAAATGGAAACTACACAAATTACATAGGCATTATATAGGGATTTTATAGGGATTATGGGGTCTACATTGGGGGTATATTGGGAATAATGGAAAAGAAAATGGAAGCTACTGTAGTATATTGGGATATGTCAAGCAGGTTCCGTCAATGTCAGCAATCACGGACTTAAGAGGAAACCATAACCAAACCACGCATTTGAGCCTGAGAACTGCATACCAACCCCTATCCTTAAAACCTTTGCCACGTCCTTCAAAACACCACTCGGCCACAGACCCAAAACCCTACACCCTGAACCCCTAAACCCTGAACCTTAAACCTTGGCACTTCGGTGATTCCTGCATCATCTTGGCCATGCGCATTCTCTCGGCCTTCACTTCGAGCACCTTGCAGAATCAAGTCAAGGCTTGCTGCCTTTCATACAAGTATTCTGCAGGGTATATTGAAGTTATATTGGGGTTTATTGGGATTAATGGAGAAGAAAATGGAAACTGCTACAAGTATATTGGGATATGTCAAGAAGGGCCTCCCCCCAGTTGAATGGTTGTTTTGTGTAAGCTTTCCGAGGGACTGCCTGGTGTAGGCTACTTGGCTCAATCGTGGGTTTGATGCTTTGCCTTGTGTTTTTAGGGGCCTCGGGCCCCTGTGGTACTATATGTGTGCACTGAAGGTCTCCTTACATAGCCGCAAACCTGAACACTAAACAGCTACCCACATAGTCTGAAGTTTCTGCTCCAAGGCTGGATTGCGTGGCACAGCATTTCTAGGATTTAGAGGGTCCCATCTTGAAGCGGGCCTCGTCGTGGTTCCAGCTTAGTTCACTAGAATTTAGAGGTCCCGACAGCACTTTCATATCTTTACGAACGCTGTGGCTGTAATTCTGGCTACCCTGCTACGATGAACCTCCAGCTGCAGTGAAGAAATGGGGTAGGAATCTTACACAAGATGCTGGCACGCTCTTCCAAAGACCGCATCCCTTAAGCTTCCTCAAGTTTTAAGCCTTAGGGTGTTAGTCTTGGGGTGTTGGTTAAGTTCAAGGCTTGGGGGTAAGGATTTAGGCCGAGCTCAGGGCCGATTTCAGCCACGCTTGGCTCTTTCGGCGGATTCGCTCCTTGCAACATGCTGTAGGGCCTACACCTTTAGAATGAGGCTTAGAGTTAAGCAAGACTTACAAGGATTGACAGGGGATGGTGTTGATAATTTGTCAGGCTTCTACCTTACCCCGTCTAGTCTGTTTCTGGAAAAAAGATTAAGGTCCTGTTGAGTCTCCCGTACGTTTCTTTTTCGACAACTTTCTGTTAGCTGACTCCAAAATGTCTAGTCTCTCAGATTGAGAAACTGAAGGCTTCTAGGCGATCTGCAGGTTCCACGAGTTTAGAATCAGGGCAGCATGTGTCTGGCTGTGGCCGCCAACTCAGGACGCCAGAGTTCCAAGTGTATGTGGGCATCACCCACCTAGTCAAAGCCCGTGGTGGTGTTCACTGGAAAACAAAACATCCCGGGCGCGACACAAACTCTCTTCCAAGACCCTGAACCCCAACCCACACCAGAACCGTCAAATCCCCGAAGGCTGCATACCTTCGAGCGGCTGCTCCGAGCGCATTTTCGAACAAAATGCAGGAAGTTACTTTGGCTGCAAGTACTGAAATGGCCCCTTGTCGCAAGACCCGTATCTGAGGTGCACCAAGCTCATCTCCTCACGCGCATCCCAGGCGGTCTGGCAGGAAGCTGCAGGCTTTATTGTTTGTAAGTTTGAGAAGGCTGTTGATTCTATGTGTATATATATATACACCTTAATTGTTATTTCATTTTCCTGTTCCACACGGTTCAGGGGTGAAGGGCTAAGAGGCATGGCCCGCCCTGGATTGATACTTCGCAGATCTGTGCAAAAGACTCTCAGATCCCTAAGCGTGAGCTTCAAGCGCGAAGTTGCATATTAATCACGGCAAATTGCCTGTATAGCCTCCTTTATCGGAACCCCATCTTGCCTTTATCATCCCCATACTGTAGATAAGGGGTTGTACCACGCAAGACTAACCATTGCTCGTAGGAGGGTGTAATCGCACACATTTTTGGCACGGCCCTGCTTCCTTGGCCCTGACTACTTCTCCAAGTTGCCACTGGCGGTCTATTTCAAATTCCACTGCGTCATTTCAGAGACCTTGACTCGGCTATCCCTCCCTTGTGGGGTGTCTGCGCCTGGCGCTTTCGCATGATCTCTTCTTCGTGTTTCTTCTCCTGTTCCGGTGAGCGAGCTGAATATACAGGCAGTTGTGGCTTTGAAGTGGGACAATTGGAGGCATGACCAGAACATGATCCTTGAAGTAGTGACTACTCAGGGCATTGATTGGCAGGTGCGTGTGGACTCCCGGCGGGCAGCAGGCACATCCTGGCACCGTTTTATCATAAGAACGCTACCATCGTTGTTGTCAACATGATTCTCAGTACTGCCCATATCGCGAGTATCCGCGCAATTGCTTTGCAACGGTTTTCGCTAGACCCATCGCCTACATCAGGAAAAAACAAGCTCAAAGAAAATGAAACCACAAATTTGCGAACCGATCAGAGATCAGACAACTTAAACCCCCAAACCCAAAAGCCCTAAAGCCCTAAAGCCCTCAACCTGAAACCCACGCCCTGAACCCTCAAACTCAAAACTCTGAAGCTCCTACGAGAACCCCGAATAAAAGCCCCTACTGTATATACTATAGTAGTTTCCTCTTTGCCATTATCCCAATAAAACCCCATATACTATGGCAGTTTCCATTTTCTTTTCCATTAATCATTGTCCCAAAATAATCCCAACATACTATGGTAGTTTCCATTTTCCCATTTTCCCAATAAAGGGTCCTGGCCTGAGACTGCTTCGCTCGGAGCTCAGCCATGTCAAGCTCCTTGGGACGGCTGGGCGTTCGTGGCTTGCATTTGCAAGCAAAGGGTTCAAGAGAGTGACGGGTTTAGGTGGGGGTTCGATTTGCAGCTGCTTTGGGTTTGTAGGCACTCGGATTTGTAACTGGTGATGGGCGGTGATTGGTTTTGGGCTCAAGACCGCACAGCTTGCGAAGTTGGGGGATGTCGGTTTTGGGTGCCTTCAGCCAAAAGAAATGAAAGCTTGACCAGCAAGTGATGACTCTCAAAGAGTAGCATGAGTGTAAGATTCAGGTGAGAGGTTTGTGCCGAAGTACCTGTGAGCTTACACTTGACAATCCTCCAGACTCCAAACACATGAGCGTCTGACCTGGCAAGTTCCACCCAAAAGACACCAAAGGCATGTCATAGCCTAGACCGCGTGACATCTCCGGAAGGGATCATCAGTCTGCTGCGTTCGGGTTCAGGATAGCTGTGCCCTTACCTAGAAGGAAGTTCTCCAAGTTTCAGTTCTTTTCGCATGATCACGCTTGAGAGACTTCAACCTCTTTCGACATGATGTCTTGAGAAACAACCATCATGCATCCGCCTCATGTAAGGTCTGGCATGTGAGCCCTGATCCAATGCATTTCAAGGCCTCGAAAAGCCATCATACAAGATGAAAAAGCCGTGTCGTCACAAAGTGAACTCGTCATCTCAGAAATTCAATGTTTGTGGAGATTGGAAGTGAGGGAATGGGTGATGGGACATGTGACAGGGACAAGTATAAGTGTGAGGGATTGTACAGGGACTACTTCGGGATCCGTCCTCCCATCCCCGAAAAGCATGAGTTCGTCAGAATTTGAAAACAACCCCTCATTGCGAGCCTTGCGGTCGACGGCTTCTTTGATCGCCTGGCCGACAAATTGCTCCATGAAACTGCAACTGTCACCAAATCAATTGGGCTTGTTTCCCGAGTAGCTACTGGAGAAAGTCAAATGTCTAAGGGCGTGTTGCGAAGTTTTCTGAAGAAATGCCTTCCCACCTCAAGGGGAATCTGCCTCGACCCGCTTTCAGAGCAAATGACATCCTTCTGAATCTTCTCAAAGCACGCTACCCGTCTCAATCAAGAACTGGGCAAAAATGGATTCGACGAGGATCAGCTAGGCAAAGACACATAAATCTACAGCATTACACGGAAAGGCAACACAACACAAACTGCGCCCACTATCACGTATACTCGAACGAACCTTGAACTCGAAGCTCGTGCAAACGCAGTCTTTATCAATTCCATTCCAACTACAGACACTGAAATGGATCCAATCCCACCTAACATGACATCCACCAAAACTAAACACAAACTCAAGATTCCTGTACATCTCAGAAACCCGATGAGTTGCTCGAGACGGGCCTTGGCTCTCTCAGCATCCCGCATTTTCCATCTTGCACGGAGCTGCCTCGACCAAGGGTGCCAAAGTTGGCAGTTCTGCTTTTGAAAGGCGAAGGGGTGAAGGGCTCAGCGTAATTCTTGATTCGAGCGATGCAGGAAGGCCTGGCAGGATAAAACTCATCAACCGTACTTGGGGTCCAGCTCAGAGAGCGAAACATCCCAAAAAGCACAGGCAGGGACTTGCAGAAACATATAATTTATACTCTTGCTCCAGCGCAAGAAGCCATAATTGGAAGCATGGTCTCCCAAACTCCGGAAGGTCCAAAGATAAACCAAACTGGTACCTCGACATACATATCATGAGTCTGTATAGACACGAAGCCAAATTCCAAACTCCTAGAAAGGAAAGCCTCAATGTGGCGCGTAGCTCTGAACTCTACACTGCTTTAATGTGTTTCTCAAAAGCCCTAAACCCGCTTGTCCTGTAGTCCTCCGCATCGCGCTCTTCGATGCGCTCCTCTTTGGCCTCAGAAGACAGATTTTTAGGAGGGGAGGTATTGAGGAGTAGGATTACAATTGCTTGGGTATGTTAACGCTCTCCTTAATTGTGGACAAACCTATTTCATTTGAAGATCGTCAAACGATCACGTAGGCGTACAGGAAACCTTGCCCTTGGTTCTATCCTAGACTTTCCGATGAGTCCCCTATTGTCATGGAAAGCTACGATCCAATTACTGAACTATTTTTCGGCGAAGCATCGAGCCTGCAATCCCCCATCCCTAGGCACGAATGCCTTCACTTCAAAGCATGGTGGAAATGGTTACTGAGCGGAGGGTGCAGAGACCACTCCCACTAAAGCGCGCAAAGTGCCTCTACAGCGATGCGGCGTTGTCTCTGCCGCTCCTTTTCCAAGCGGCTCGCCTCCGGGGCTCAAGTCTTAGTCGAGGGGTCCTTGAGGAAGAAGGGAAGGGTATTTTTAGTGAGTACAGAATTGGTCGGCGTGTAATGGTACTTGCACGCATGCGACACTCCAGAAGGTGTAGAATGGGATTCGCGAAGCAATGTCAGATATCCCACAACCTTCAAGCTCTGAACAACAAAGAAGAAAGTCTCCTCACGGATCTGATTCCACAGGCCGACTGCAAGTTGCAGTGCTCCCTGATCACCCTCTTCGCATTCCCTCTTCACAACAACTGGAGCCAAAATTGATCAGGTAAATCGAGGACTCTAGATCCTCTCAGTGAAGAGCAAGGCTGCTGTTCAAAAGTGCTTGATGGTGCAGATCCTCATGGTTCAAAAGCTGCATTTCAGCAGCCTCCTTCTGTCTTCTCTCCAGCTCCTCCTTCATCTGCACCTCAATGAGCCAAGGCTTGCATTTCGCAGCGTCGCAGGGTCCACTGTTGGCGTTGGATTTTAGAGATCTGGAACGACAGCTTAGCCTGAGCTTCCGAGGCAAGTTCATTTTCCGCAGCAAATCTTCCTGCCGTAGCTAAGCTAAGCGTGTAGGTACAGTTGATATTCCTGACCAAACTGCACCCACTTTGCTACAACTCTTTCCTGCCACGCGGGTGGCTAGCGCGGTGTTTTGTGATTACAGTCGCTGGCACTCATCTCCAAGCAGGAAGTTCTTCTCTTAACATGGCTAGCTGCACATCCGCTTCTCAAGCCCCAACCCCTGAGCCAACTCTGAACCTGAAGTCCACCCCTGGGCTCTGAACGCTACAGCTGCTGCGAGCCGCATAAGTGCCGGGCGCGTCGCGTGCGCTCGGCTTCCAGTTTCTCGTGGTGCTCACGCTTCAGCCTGGCAGAGGCAGTGTGCGAATTAATTATGCGACGAGTACAGCCAGGTATTGAGTTTGCAGGCTTCATACGTTTAAGGACGTGATTTTGGACTTGTGGGCTCGCATGCATGGACTGCTCACAAAGTACACAGGGACCGTGATGCAATTGCTCAACGGCCTTATGTCGTGGAAATATCACCTCCTTGGCTGCCTCCCTTATGCTCAACGATCTGAGTTCTTGTGGGATTTAAGCGGTATCTGGATTTGCTCATCTGCCATTGAGGCATGATGGTGGGCTTGGGCTTAGTGAGAGTTTAGGGTTGGAGGGTTGAAGAAAATCAAGCCCCGACTGAAGTCTGACAATCTGCTCACAACGAAGAGGACCCCTGGCGTCATTGGCCCCAACCAGGACCAATCCTGCCAATGCAGTTGAACGCTGGAGCAATCCAGGCATTATAGCCTCAGAGGGCCCCTGTTAGTCCTTCAAGAGGGTACAAAGCTGGCCTCTTGTCCTCTTCCTTTAGCCAGAAGACCTGGGCACGGCAGCCAGAAATCAAGAAGCAACAAGCCACTGCAAACTGGGGAGGAATTGGCTCCATGTCCCAACTGGATCAGGGAGAATCTCTTCGACACAGTCTGAGCTCGGATTCCCGGATGTCTTGCAATCAACAGTCCCCATTCCGAGTATCTGGAGGAAGAAAGAAAACCCTGACCTCATGACTCGAACTATCTTCTCAGAATCCTTCCAAGACTCCGGGGTAGGAAGAACCATGCTTAAAGCATTCTCCCAAACTCAGAGTCAAGGCCGCTGCATACCTCAAAGCTCCACTCAGACGGATCCAAATCCCCAACTGCAGATCTGAGAAGGGTCTCTCCAGCTTGTAGAACCCCCAGCGGGGTCCACCAAAAATCACAGGCCAAAATAACAGTGACAGAAATGAGCTCGTGGCGTGCTGCAGAAACTTCTGCCTGGACTCCTGCTTTCGCTTCGCAATGTTCTCATTGCGCTTGATGTCTAGCCTGAGCCAGTGATGAGGAACAGGAAAGACTTCACTCTTTGCTCTCACCTGAATCTCAAACCCCTCACAAGAGTCCACTGCCCCAAGAGATCCCAGCAGGCTGCTGCCAGCACAGGATTTACGGTGAGTCCTCTCTTGAGTTTCCTTAGAGCATGAAAAAACCTCGTGTGAGGTACCCTCTTGAGGCTTAAGTTCGATAAACTTCCTCAAAGGAAACGATCCAAAACTCTGCTTCATTCTGTCAGAGTTGAGGACCAAGTTGTCGCATCTGGGTCATTCAACTCATGCTTGTGGTAAGGCGCATCATAGTTCACTAGCATGTGATGAAGGCAGAAGACTCTTTTGCAGAAGAGAAAGGAGACATATGGGGCACGTAACCGCAAGTTTGTAATGATTCTTGGCCCTGCATGAGGAGGCTCAGCTGCCCGCATGTCCATCTGCTCGCGCAACCTTTGCCGCTCTTTGAGGTCCTTCACATACGATGTAAACTCCAAAGTTCGCTGAACCCTTAATCCGGCACACTGCAGACTCTCTCAGCATGTGAAGGGCTTGTGTGTGCAGCCTTAACAGAACATTGTCAGACGAACTACGTCCCTTTTCATCCTTAGAACAGACGAGAAGCGCAGGGCTCCAGGCTGAATATTCCAGCTTGTGCTGTAGCTCTTGCCACACCAGGCTTGTCTGCATCGTATGCAACATGCTTCAAGAGGGCTTCCGACGGTCCATGCGCCCCGTCGGGATCTTTCGAACCGTCTCGTAGATGGGGAGCTCTGGCACCTGTAAGCTGACAGGGTTAGGTTTGTGGGATTCCAGGATTCAGGGAGGCTTAAAGGGGTTCAAAAAAGGAAATACAGCAGTAGTAGCGACAGATTATGCATAATCATGATGGAAGGTTCAGGGCTTTAGGGTGAAATGGGGTTTAGCCTGAAGGCTTCGGGAAAAGGGGATAGTTTGAGACTTCAACTCCCTGCAAAGACGACATCATATGAAGCCAAAGCGCATGGCTTTGACCAAACAGTCCAAAGGAGTTGGGGTTGGGGGTTAAGAGACATGCCTAGGTTTTCCGGAAGCCATCCGAAAAAACAAAGCTGCACTGAAAGCTCAAAGGCCCTGAACCCCTAAAACCTACAACCCCTTCTATGGCCCAAAAAACTCTAAACCCCTACTTTCTGCGATCCTAAATCCAATAGAAGCCCTCTGACAACCCTTCTACCTCTTAAACCCCTACAGCCACGCTCTTGGCCTCGTGGGTCGGCTCTGGCTGCAGCTTGAGCTGACGGTCCTTTCCAACCTGGCACCGTGCTCTGAGGTGAAGAGGAGGATCTCTTGGCAAAAAGATCCAGGCGAAGCCGAGGTGCTGTCAGGATCGCCAGACGCTCTGCAATCCAGTGAAATCGGCCTCCGAAGTTGGGCGAGGTTGGTGAGGTTCAGCTGTTTTGATTTCTCGGATGCAGGGGCTCAGTAGCGAGGGTGGGGGCCGGGGCTTGGTATTTGAGCGGTCCATGTCAAGATAAGGACACGAGGCTCTAAAGCTCTGGCTTCTGAGCAAGGACCGCCTTCTGAAGGCCAAAAGCCGGAGCCCAAAAGACAACGTCTCATCACACTTCAGTGATCCCTCAGAAAATGGGCTCTGGCCTTCTGTGGCCTGGTCATACATTGTTTTGACTCATTTTGAAAATCATCCTGAAAGCTATCCTTAATCAATCCCCTTGCTGTGCGCTATGTGTTTCGCCTGTATCCCGGAAAGCCCGCCTTCTTTCCGATTGGGATTCATGAGCTCCGCCTCAGACGCTCCAGTGCTTCTATCTATTTCCGACTTGGGGTGGGGCGTTTTCATTGGCTTGTCACTATCCGGATCCCTTGCGAGTCACTCTCAAGTGATGCAACTGGCAGCAAAGCTATGCCTTCATCAAACTTGGTGTGCTCCCAAGAAGAAAGATGGAGTGTACCGGTTTGGCTACAGGCTTGGATAAAAACTTGATCATCCTGCACGTGCACAACCAACACACCCACAGGAGCGCAACAGAGAGTGGTGACCAAGAACCTTGTCTTAGAACAAAAACAGAAACTCCAGAAAGGCCAGAGTGTGCAAGAGTAGCGCCACCCGCAGCCATAAACAAAGCAGCCTGCAAACTGTTTGACTAAATGGCAGGTGGCTTCTCGTCCCGACACAACCCTAAACCGCCTCAGCACACCGAACTTAGTACCGGCTGCGCGATCCAGGCTGAGCAAAAATTTGGGTAACAGATTGACTTGCAAACGACTCATGTCAATGCACGCAACGCCCAAGCCTAAAGTTCGCCACTGCTCCATCATACACCAAACGCCTTCCTGAGAATTCCTCAACCTCAAGCAGAGAACAAGTTTGGCAAATCCATCAGAGCACGACACTGCCTAGTACAGAAGATTTGGGCTTTGGCCGTAGCTCATATGACCCCTATACGAGGGGCTCGGTAAAGGGGAACGACGATGTTAGTTCACAGTCCACCCACCTCACAGAGCAATCCAGATTTTACCCATGAGCCGCAAGCATTGAAGCGAAAGAGTCCATCGAAGTCCTGGTAGCTATACTGGATGTGAAACCTGAGAGAGAGCCATTGGGAAACTCGAGGTTGAGGCTGCATGACTCAGGATGTAGGAGCAAACAGGTTGGCCAGGGGACGAGACCAATCCTAACATGAGGTTGCTTTGCTTCGCGCTGAGTCTGGGGTAAGGGGATTTCGGGAAGGCCCTTAAGATTCGTTGCAAGTCCGACCTCTCATGGAAAAATGGGCAACAAAAATCAAATGCACTTGCTGAAATCACGAAAGCAAAGGGTTTGGGCTCATCTCCTGTCAGGAAGCATCTGCTGCAAGAAGGCCTCAAAGGGGCGGCTGGGACTTGCCAGGTAGATTGAGCAAAAATATGAGCTGAACACCAACGCCCATCAATCCCCATCCCGATGTGGTACTCCCCTGGAGCCGCTGAGGGTGTGACTGATCTTGCGTCTCTAGACCATATGTCTCAAAGGTGACAGCACGCCGCTTGGTATGGTCATAGACGTTGATGAGGAATGTCTGGCGGGAGGGAGCCGCAGTGCTGGGATGTTTTTGGTGCGCAGCTTGGATTTAATGTCGGCTTGGAAGCTTTGGCTAAAGATGCTTGAAGCCGTGATGTTTAGATCCGCAATCAATTCAATATGCTTTCATGCAAGCGAAGGGTGACAGCCAGCCTCTGCATTGAAGAGCTTGCTCTCTTGGTAGACTAGCGGTCCCTTGTCCTCCGGCATACACGACATCCTTCTTCGCTTCCAGGGTGCATATCATAGCGACAATCCAGATCAGGCGCAAAAGCCAGTATCCTGCCATACCAATATGTGGCATATGGTCGGTGGTACCTGCCCAGACCAGCAGTTGATCACCCTAATGAGCATGCAACCTCGTAGGGGGCCTGAAAATTTCAGACCCACAGAATCCCTGGAAAAGACCCTAAACCTGAACCCTAAATAGTAGTTTCCATTTCATTTTCCATTATCCAAATATTACCCCAATATAACCCCCATACAACCCCAACATAACCCTAATATTACCACAAGATAACCCGAAGACTACCTCCATATAACCCTAATATCACCGCAATATGACCCTAATATCATCCCAAGATCACCCCAATAATACCCAAATGGGCAAAACAAGCCTAACTGCTCTCGCATCGGTTGGCTCCTTCTCGTCGAAGCCATCCTCGCCCTCGGTCCTGGGCGGCAGCATCTCATATAAGGACTATAAAGGCATTATATAGGGAGCTTATGAAGGTCATATAGCAACTATATAGGTCTCCACAGAGAACCAGACCCCCTCAAAAATTGCACCAGAAGATGCCACTGGGAAATGGGTACTGAGCCTACAATCCCCAACGCTACCATCTCCGAGTAAGGTTCTAGGCTAAGTCTGCCTCATGCAGGTGCAACGACTTTTCAATAACGCTAGAACTTTGATCGAAACTTTAGGTCCCTGCCAATCCCTAAAGTCGTACCCGTGGCATTGAGCTCAACTGTGATGCTTTGTGCTTTTACACACGAAACCCGCAACCGTGAGTGCCCACCTTACATAGATGGCTTAAACCCAGCCTAAAACCCCGAATTGGATCGCCTCGTTTCATCAGAATTTCTGCCTATGCGGCACTAGCATGCTTGCATTCTGCTTTGCTAGTTAAGCAATGCTAGTTCGTGTGCTTATGGCACCTGAGGGAAAGTCACCATCCTGCATTGACCCTCAACCGGGGCTCTGGCATGCCGAGGCCTGGCAGGCAAATTGGGGATTTCAGACCCTCAGCCCCGAGGTCAGGAAGAATTTAGGCTTCAAGCTTTGAGGGTAGTGACCAGTTCAAGAAGAGGAATAAGAAGTGCAGCCCCGAACCCCAAAGCTTGAAAATAGGCGCTTTCTGATCAAGCCTGAGAACACTGGCTGTATTCAGGGCTCTAAACGGTGAGTTTGTGGAGGCTTGCTACCACACAGACATAAGAAAATACCCAGCTAGCCCTAGGCCCAAGAACTCCGATCCCTGCAAGTAATGTGTAAATACTGCTACGACGCCTATGCTATACTACTACGTCTGATGCCCTGATGAACCGAAACCCCAAATCCTAAACCCCAGATTTTAGAGTAAAATGACCAGCTGCTGGTGCACTGACCCATGCAGTTCCCATCTGATTTTCAAACAAGCACAAGCACTCAAAACCCCTACCAGCAAACTATACAGGGCGGGTGTGGCGGGGCTGCCAACAGTGGAGTGCACATGGCTCTACACAACTACACGATGCTCCCTGAGCACAAGAGGTTTGAAGGGAGCATGAGGCATTTGAAGGCACAGATCTTGGGACATTCGACTCTGCTCACAGACGTGCTTCAGACTGGCATCTCTTCCCACAGACCACTCTGCAGGAATAGCCTCTTCATCCTAAGCTCTAAGCACCAAACCCAAGACCCAATTCTTACTCTTTCCACCCCCAGTAACCAGCAGCCACAGCAGCCACTTAAAGGAACCGGCCTGGACAGCGCCGAAAGGACGGCCGCCCAGGAAACGCTTTGAGCCCAAGCCAGCCGAAACCCCCAAGGCAGCAAGATCAGGATGTTCAAGCCCGGTTTACTGGGTTCTGTTAAGGAACTTCATTTCAGTTACCATATTGTGGAAACCCCATTATTTACTCTATGTATATGTATATATATATACATATACATATATGCCCATTGTGGTAACTTAATCTAAGTTCCTTAACAGCAACACAGGTTTTGAGCCTTGAAGCTGTAGGGTTTTGGGGTTTAGGGTTAGGGTCGTAGTCTCTAGTGTTGTATTTCTTGGAGTGATTCTGTAGTTGGGGCCGGTTGGGGCTTCAGGGTTTCGAAAGATGGGGCTTTGGATTTTGTAGCTTAGGGTTTCGGATTCTAGGGAGGAGTGTTCACACAGGCCTCCGTCCAAAGTAGAGTCCTTCGACGGCCCCTATGCAATCCTTGTTTTAAATCCCATGCAAATAATTAGAACAATACCCTACTTACGGAGGCAACTTCACCAAAGCCCCCTGCTTCAGCAGCTTGTAGCATGGGCTTCATGGCTTTAGGATGGGACTTAGGCCTGTTGCATTCATCCCTTAGCCAAGTGTTCTGAGTTGGAAACGTATTTCTCCTGGGAAGAACGGTTTGAGGCAGGCGCAACCCACATTGAACTGCATCTAGGAAAGTCGTAAGACTAACAAATCGGCTATTGCTGGAATTAGAACTCACTTGCAAGTCTTAGCGCACCGCTAGATGATGTGTGCTGGGAGAGAGAGCCCTTCAAATTAAATTGACATGCCACTCAACAGCCTGCAGAATCCCGTCACTGTCTTGCAGCTTCGTGAAACCATTTCCGAAACAACTAATGCAACCTGTCATATTGAGGGGAGTCTAGCATTATCAAGCGGCTTAGAGTCGCTTTGAGTACCCATTGGCTTTATTCTTCGTAATCATGGTGAGTCATCACTGTGATATGGACTGGTAGCAAACGGCCCCACGAAACTCGAGAGCCACTCTTTTGGCTCCACACTGCAGTGTCATATAGCGTGCCGTTCTCTTGCTCTCAAAGCATTCACTCGCGTGCTGCCACTGAATTGGGCCCCTACATTAATAGCTGCTGAAACAGGGCATGAAAGGGAGGCCAAAGAATAAAAAGGATGAACATTGGTCCATACAGCGGCGCTTGCAAAGGCTCTGCAACGGAATGGTGAATGCAGGGGAAGGAGGAAATCCAAAGGCATAACCTAACAACGATCGAAGAAAGATCCGCAAGAGGCCCCACTTCCACACATCTTTGCATTTTCTTCTTCACCAACTGGCCTCTCAAATCCAAGATCCCAACAGTCTGCTTCAGCAAAACTCTGCTTAGACCATATTATACTCTTCCGTATAATCCTTATGAATCTTATTATAGGGACCCCCAAAATGGTACCCCTACTTCTACTGTCTCTCCTACCTTGGAACCTTGGAAGCTGCGAGTGATGTGCTTCGAGTCTGGGCGCAGGGGCCAGGGTGGACCTGCCGACATCAAAACCGGCTCCTGGTGGGCTGCGGTAGCCGTCTACTGCTACTTGGAGTTCCGTACTAAGGGGACCCCAATATCATAATCCTCATCATGGGGACCCCCAAGGCGGTACCCCAAATTTTAAGCTCCCATCTACCATCTACCATTGTGTCCATGCTACGAAGCCCTGGTCCACGCCGTCTAGAAGAGTCCGAAAAATGGGCAACCACGGCGACATTTTTCTCGAGTTCGGGATGAAAATTCAGGGGGCGGACAGATTTCCAAAATATGTTCCCAACCCTCAAGATTCCCAAATTCACGCCTTAAATATTTGCTGGCAGCTCTGCGGCAAGCCATGCCGGCCTTTAGCCTCAACATCCAAAAGCATCCAAAGCTTAAAGAAAAAACGTCTAAGCCTTTGACAGCTCAACCCCAACCCACCATGGTATGGCTAAGTATGCTATGGTGCTTGTGTTCTGCTATGGGCGCGCAAGCCGAGCTCAGCATCCCGTGCGACCTTTCTCGGGCAGCTCTTGGTTGGGTCATCCTAAGGCTTGTATGAGAAGTTCAGGGGGCGTACGATGCTAGTGAGATTGTCCAACCACGCCAGACACTGCTTTGTTCTACAAGATTGCGCATAAACTGCTGCTCTCTAGTCAGCATCCTGTTGCCCAACCGAGGCTAAGCACGTAACGACACGATGGAAAGGTATTGCTGGTGCCTTAGGGGTTTCTGAGTTCAGGGCTCTGCTCGACAGCTTTCAGCTTAAGGTCGAAGTTCTGTGATTTCGAGCAAACAATGGCATGAGAAATTTGCGGCTTCCAACCGCTAGCACCTCTTTTGGACCCTTGCTGCAAAAAGGCTGCAAAATTTGGTAGGACGAAAACGACACCGATTGTGAGTAGCCGATGTATTTTGGATTATCTCAGATACGGCCATGCATTTTACAAACTAGGCTGGCCAAAAACGGAGCCCAGATCAAACGTGAAGTTGCCAAGGTCGTGGAGAGGTGCAACTGCCCTGGCAGGCATCAGAAAAGTCAGCCAGTTGACAGCGTCACGTGTGAACGTCGATGGTGATAGCTTCTGTTCTTCAACGACCCCCACCTCACTTTCTGAATCTGCAGCTCTCCCTTGACGTTACCAAAGCCCAAGGCCCAGAAAACAAACACTCGACCCAGAGAGCCATATCTTGAAACACTACTTTGAAGGAGCGAGGCTAGTTTGTGCCGTTATATAGTATATGGGGGTAGGGGTGGGGGTGTTCATAATGGATAAAACGGTTCTCTGGTAATTCATGGGGTTCATGATGAGGAATCACAAGATCTTGTTCCTGGGGTGTTAGGGTTTAGGTTTAGGGCTTTGAGATGTTGGATTGATAGATGTGGGCTTAAGGTTGGAGATTTACAGGTGGTGGTTTAAGCCTTTCCCAGTTGAAGAGAAACCCATTTGTAGAGGTTAGCACTATTTCGTCATTACAATTTTGCTTTACCTTTTATCTCTTCTGCAACATTACCATGACGTCTTCAGGCCCCTGAAGCACTTCACTTGCTGAGTTTCCAGCCGTCACTAATACCTCAGCTGGGTGGCGCGTTGCACAGCTTGTGTAGCTTCCTATCCTTCTCATTCACTGAATACGTAAAGCATTGCTGCAACAGCCCTATTCTCGTCACCATCAGTTACAACAATGATATGTTTGGAAAAGCCCCGCCGCTTGCAGCAGCAATCCTTAACCCTGAGCCGGCTGCTGCAAACAAACAAGAATGACTGGTTTCGGGTGGAGCTGGCGGATTGGGATGATTATCGTCAAAGTACGAAAGCAGAAAGCCTACTACGTCGGCTTGCTGTCTTCACCATTTTCTGTGTTCTATTTACGCAACGATTGCTGTTTCTGACTTCGTTCGTTGAATGACTCTCAGGCCTAGCACTCAACGCCTAAAAATAGACTTACTGCTGAATGGTGGAAAAGATCTTGCAAGCATCGAGCTCAGACCGGCATAAATGAGATCACTCCCAGAGCAGAACCTTCAGTTGCGGAGAATGACTTGGGGGGACGGAGACTCTAATTAATATGCAAAGAACTATAGAAGGACATGGTGTTGTAGAAAGAGTCATGAAGAAGTAGAATCTATCAGTATGAGTATTAAAGGAGATCAACAAGACACCCAAAAAAATTGTATGGCACCAGAAAGTTCTAGATACTCTATACCCCTTGCCCTCCCTAGAACAGGGGCTCACACTGCCAATGAATTTCCGAGTAGGGATTTCTCAGCATGTCCCCTGTAAAATGCTGACTGGTGCTACCACAGCCCGGCCATAATCTCCAAGCCTAAGCCCTCAACACTAAGCCCTGACGCTCATCTAGAAATCCAAACTCCAGTCTCAAACCCTCAACGCTCATCCCTAGACTTCCCTAAACCCTAAACCCTAAACGCAAAATAGTAGTGTCCATTTTATTTCTCATTATCCCTATAGAACCCAAATATTATGAACCCCGTTGTTGAGCTCCCAGCGGTCCCGGGCGCATGCTGCCGGACTGGGCGAACTTGACCATAATATGCCCATCTCCTGAAGCCAGCACCGCGCATCACTAAAGCCCAAACCCTAAACCCTAAACCCTATAGGGGAATAATGGAAAACAAAATGGAAACTACTTTCGAAGGGTGTATATATAGGGGATCTATATAAGTTTAGGGCTTAGGGTTTGAAAACACCGGCTGTGATAAACTGAGGGCTGCAGGACCTATAGAGGGTTTAAGATGAATTCTATGGGGGTCTTGGAAAATCCATACCAAGATTGTGCCCAGGGGCCGTAGCATCTACATAGGATCTAGGGATAAGGGTGGCCATGAGTACATAAAGATTACTCGATATGTAGGGGATGTTGGGGTAAGATGGGACTACAAAAAAGCTGAGGGTTCCTACTCTGATGTTGAAAGCTCACACGGAATCAATCGTCTTGCTGGACTAGGTAACACACACGATGCGAGTAGCTCCTTTGAGGAACTACAACCTGCACTGGTTCCGGTGACACCTAGGAATTTTGCTGGGCCCTCTTCCTTCAAGCAGAACCGAACCTTAAAAAATGCTTTAGACATCAACTGCTAATACACTGATTGTGAGACCTCAGCTTGAATCTTCAAGCCCCTGCCTGGGCGAATCTCATACTTCTCGTGCAGGGTCAGAACCTTTAGCAGATCACTGTGTGGGAGCGTTCCAGAAAAAATATAGAAGGAATCTGCAAGTAGCGGAGGTACCTCTTGGCAAGTTCTCATGCGACTTCGACTCGAGCCTACCATGCAACATCTGTAACAAGCCCAAAATCCTAAGACTGGAGCAGCAACTATAGTCATACTTGGAAACAACTGGAAGAAAGCAAGATGAATCCTTACCAGCAGGGCTTCAGGCGGCAGTTTCAGCCTCCGTGGTATTGGAGTACCTGTGCTCGCAAGTCCCCCGGCAGGAAAAAAGTGCCAGGGGGATCCTAGCATTGCTTTCTAAAACCAGGCGTAGCAGCCGATGAAACCCTACCGTCTGGAGCCTCCAATGCCTCTTAACCAACAATCCTCACCTATATCCAGAGCTTACAGATCAACAGTCCACAAGGCACCCCTGCAAGAAGCAATGAATCTCAGGGAAGAGCTTGAAATCGCCGCCGTCGCGAGTCTTGGTATCTTGATGTACTTTTATGGACCCGAGTAGCTGGTATCACAAGACCCGTATCAAAGGAAATAAATTGGAAATCTGACCTCAGTGGGCCCCTCAATTACTGGTAGAGGTCAGCAAATGGAACTCCTACCTCAGACTTCATTTAGAAGAGAGGGCACTCGACGAAGGCGCAGCTCTGACCGCTCTTGGACTTCCCGGCCATGACGTGAAT
Source organism: Symbiodinium pilosum (assembly GCA_905231905.1). Taxonomy (NCBI): domain Eukaryota; class Dinophyceae; order Suessiales; family Symbiodiniaceae; genus Symbiodinium; species Symbiodinium pilosum. The sequence continues at coordinate 39,101 of CAJNIZ010043867.1, forward strand.
GTTGACGACCTCAGCCGTTGGGAACCCATGCCATGTGAGGAAGGCTATACATGGGCTGGGGTCGAAATAGGGGCCCACATCATGTTTCAAGACAAGATGTTCATAGGCTTCTTTATCAGGAGTCTGTCCGTCACCGTTGGCTCAGGGGCCCAAGGAAGGGACCCCTAACTTCGCTAGCCAGATTCCATGTCCCAGAGCTATGAGCTCGGGTCTTCCAAAGAGGGATGCAATTCCTACGTTCTCTTGCGGAGCATGGAGATCATGAAAGTTTCAACAAGGCTCTGCAATGTTCGAGGTCCCAGCATTGCCATAAGTCCCGAACACCTGCGTCAGAACCTGCATCAAGACAGCAATCAACCAGCATTTCAAGGTACTACCACATGAAAATATGTGAAACCACCTGAGTATCAGGGCAGAGTCTGATGTCAGGGTTCAACATGGTGCCGACAGCGGCTTTCATAGGCTTGCAATCATGCCAAACAAACCATGTTCATCAGAATAACTCGGAACAAATGGCTATTCAGAACGTAAATCATGCCAGTGTTGGTGATGGTCTTGGCAGAACAGTGATAACCACATCAAAGTGAGTAGTAAGAACTGGCCAGGGTTATCAGTAGTGAACACAGCAGCAAAGTCAAGACCCGAGATTGCTGGATGCTGCCTCCGAGGTGATGTCTGGCGGGAGGTTCCTGGCAATTCTTTAGCAGGCAGATCGTCAAAATGCGGACACAAGTCGAGGACAATTTGAAACAAATAAGTATTCAGTTACTACTAGTCCCATGTGCCTGCACATTCGAAAGACACGTGAAAGCTGAGATTCAAGATCACTTCTAGAGTTGAAAGTTTGAGCGGAAACTTTGAGGCTGCTGAGCGGGTCATGCGACAGCAAACAAGCTCCGGCACCCGACGAAAAGCTTCGCTTTTGCTGCGCCACCTCAGAGCAAATAGCATCCAATGGCATCCGGTTGGTGGTGACCCACAAGTTGCTTGCAAAGCAAGGAAAACTGAGGTCGTGCACCGTCGCCACCTTGCCACTGGCCGCCACCGCCTCCCCACTGGCCTTTGCCGCCACAGCCGCCACCGCCACCCCAGCCACAACCACCGCAGCCGCCGCAACCGCCGCAGCCGCAGCCCCCGCAGCCGCCAAAGCCACCGCAGCCGCCTCCACAGCCGCCACAACCTCCGAAGCCACCACATCCCCCACAGCCGCCCCCTCCAAAGCCACCGCAACCACAGCCACCATAGCCGCCGTAGGAACCTCCGCAGCCGCCGTACCCACCACAGCCGCCTCCGAAGCCTCCTCCGCCACAGCCTTCGCCACTATGCTCGGGCACAACAGCTCAGAAATTAGCGTCTGGGTGTCGGGCGTAGCTGCTATCCTTCTGAAAGCTGGGTGAGTGTTGAGGAGAGAAACGAGACGGCTTTTCCAGGAGCATGCGAATGCAACACACCTCGGCCCCTACCCAAAACTACAGATCCATGAGCCTCTATCCCAAATTGCCCTACCAAAAACCTGTGAGAAGCCCAGTCCTGCATGTTCCTGAGCCCTAAACCCCAAACACTAATCTCGGCTCGCGCACAATTGGGAATTCTGGCAGGCGGTTGCCAGAAGGGGATATCAACGGATTAAAGAATCTCAAAAGCAGGAACAAAGTGACCCTCAAAACCCTGACCTCCTGAGTAGCCGCCACCACCGCCGCCTCCACCCCGCTGATTCTTCGCCCAGGAAACGCGGATGGGATTCCCTCCCTGCGCGGTTCATAAGCTTGAAGAGGCAGGGGGTGAAAGCTAGGCATTGGCGCCCAAAATCATCGCAATCGTGGCAAAAGTACTGCAGTCTGGCGCGAGAATTCTCGTCAAGAGAGCGGGAATCAGAAGAGACATTATCATGTACACTCCTTGTGCTGTCAGGGGGGGGCTGAAGGACGTGAAAGGTTTTAGTGTGTGTAGCTTTGGGGCCGGTGCTCGTTGCCTTGGTTGCTGGGGAGTCCGGAAAAAGGGCTCTGCAGCACACCAAACAACAAGCGCTGTGGCGGCTTCAGGAACTGCAGACGGCTTGGGGCTCAAGGCCTATCACAAGCAGCTCGTGCAAAAACCATATGATTCTCGGCTATAGCCAACTGCAAACAGCGATAGCACTCCATATGGAGCGCCCTGCAACCCGAAATGCACTTCAGAAAACCCAAACACCATGGACTTCCCCTAACACAACCCAGTGAGGGTTTAAAGAACCACCACGAGCCCACAAGCTGCACCTCCCTGAGGGTGAGGGCGTTATCCATCCCGTTGATGGCGCTGTCGCCCGCAGTTTTGCTGCAAGACAGGCACGGTGACTTTCCGCTGAAGGGCTTTGGTTGTTGTTCTTGATATCTCTAGGTATGTATGAGCTAGAGTCCATATTTCCTCATTTAGTCAACGGACACGGGTCCTTACCAGGGAATATGTTCGTGCGTATAACAAACCACCCTAATATTGACCCTGGGGCCCTGGGCTAAGATCATAGGAATGTTTGTTGAACGTGCGGTGTGAGGTTTGGTTCGGGGCTCTGGGCTGGTGGGTTTGAAGTGTGGGAAGTGAGACGCTCCAACCTACCTTGGTTGTTAATGTCCATGACTACCCATCAGGGAGAGGAGTACGTTTCGAAGGTCGGTTCAGGTTCGATGAACCGGGTCCACAACAAATATCCAGCGCAAAGAAGTCGGCTTAGTTGCATCAGCTGTCGTCCTATGTGAGCGCAAAACCTGGAGTTTTAGACATCTCGGAACACCCCGCCACAATCTTCCAAATCTAGACCTTGCACTGGTGCGCACCTGTCGTAGACCACGAACGCACACGCCTTCCGCAAGCAAGGTTCGCATTCTGCGGATGATGTTGCTCTAGGAGTCTGGGGCAGCACGAATCATGGGAGTGGTTGATGGCGGGCATAGCGCAAAGCACTTAATCCCTTAAGACGGCCAGGCAAGCCGCCATTTATCCTTCTTCAACCTGACAGAGGATTCTCTTCCGCGTCCCTATGGGAGAGGCGCACGGACGCAATGATTCATATTCGGGGCAGAGCTTTGAGTTCAACAATGAAAGACAAGGTTTAAGGCAAAGGACGAAAGCTGCCTTCCCCGATAAGCTTGCAAGCATCTTGCCTTTGATCTCAATGCTAGAAACCCACAAAGAGTTCTTGAATCAAACGTCGAAAATCATGAAACTCTGCGGTTTCCAAGTAACAAGCTTCAGCTCAGCTTGACATGGAATGTGATCCACTATCAAGCATTGCGAATGTTGAAACCAAAAGGTTACACAATCCGTGGGAGGGAGCACCATGTCTAATGGTTTAGAGTCCGTCATAGGCGTTTCTGAAGACTGGGGTCTGGCTAATCCAGTACTCACTAAACCGAGTGCAATTGTTGACGTCCTGTGAAAAGACGGTATTCCATATCGGAATACTGTGCACGCGTGCGACATGTTAGTCAGCCACAACCGTACAACCCAGGTAAGGACCCCCGCAGAGCTTGGAGGAGGCTGGCGCCTGGCCAGACGTGGACTTCCCTCTCATGATGTGGTGCTCCACGACATTGCCTGGGCGCGTATATCGGACGAGTGAATGTCTTCCCGTTGTCTGGGGCCTACATTTTGTACAGCGTCTTGGGTCTAGGCTTTTTCGACAGAGCGCTTGAACGTCCCTGAAGTGGAAACAACTTCACACGAAAACTACATGAGCCATTCCCCGATCTCCTTTTGAAAGACTGCTTGAGGATGACTGTAACTCCTAAAGCCCTGAAGCCATGAACACTCTGATCCCTCAACCCTTAAACCGGCCAAACCCTGAGCTGAAGACCGTATGTACCAAAGGCTGTCTTGACCTCATCATCAGTGATGTCTGGCCTCGGTCAACAATAATGAGTAAGCATTGCAAAAAGAACACGTCATATTGTTGAACTTCCCTACGCTATGGAAGCTGGCTGTGTATGCGAGGGCCGCTTCTTTCAGGAAGTCGAATACAAGACATACCAAGAATGACGAGAATGATGACTGCTCCTGTTTGAACTACATGTAGCTTGCGGAAAGGAGGCCCAGTCTTTGCAAGGTCCAATAACAAATGCTCATATGATGCTTAGGTTCACGGGGCTATGGAGACCCTTGTTGTGTCACATACCACCTGCAGCAGTCTCGGATGGCCCTGCTTCGGAGCAACAATCAATATCGCTTTCATTAAACTTCATGGACATCGAATCTTATGTTAAAAATACGTCAAGGAACCTGGACTTCTTATTACAGGCATGTTACACATGATGCGAATTTGCTCTTGAGAAGCATGCGAGATTCCCAGAACGGCTTTGGCAGTGGCAGACTGGTCCGAAAAATTGAAGCATCCCGCATGCTGAGAACAGATTGGAAGGGTGATTTGCTACGTTTGCGTTCCGAAAAGGGAGCCCAGAACTAGCATCCTGAATTTCATGACATTACAAGTTGGAGAAACATTCAATACTAAGCCACAAACACACTCCATCAGACCACAGGAAGAGACCCATGGCTACAAGTTTGTCGAGATGGGTGATTCTCCTCATTGAGCCAGCCCCCCTCCTAGCAACTTTGCAACAAAATTTCGGGACATTCCTGCTGTCGGAAGCGACACGAAGTCTGAGCCCGATGCGGTAAGCTGCCTACGAACAGCTTGTGCTTGTCCTGGCTGTCTTACCCTCAGTTTTCAAGATTAAGTATTTGAGGCTCAAGGTTCAAGCTAAAGCGTTGATGGGAACAATACAGCTTCACACGCACGGCATTCCAGTGGTTATTTTTCTGCAGTGATCGCGCTGCACATCCTGTATCCTGTGCCAAACTCAAGCTTTCGAAGCTGGATCAACGCTTAGAACCTACCTCCAAAATCGGCACCCTCAAGTCAAGGATAGAACATGTTCCAATCATCGGGGACCATCCGACGCCAGAACAATAGCGTAAAACCTTCTGACGGAGCCTGGTCAAGGACGGGTTGGCATGTGACATCAACCTCCCTCCCCAAAGCAAACCTGGGGCCCATAAACGCTCCAAGAAAAAACATACCCGGATCCTTCCTGTAGAGCCTTTGGGATTCTATGTTTGAAGAGGGGAAGGGATGCAGCCCTTGCAAAGTCCTCCGCCATGATGCGAGAAGGCGCACAAACCCAAAACTGAAGGAGATGATGTTGTGAATCCCGAATTGATTTGGGAATAGCTGGCAATTTTCTGGTATGAATCTACGGCTGTTTCTGGATTCTTGTGTGGTGGCCGCAAAACTTTTGCGGGGTGTTTCCTGAAACTATGCGGTCTGACTTTTCCTGCAAATTACCTGAGGGCTGTCTAGTCGTTGTGGCAGAGCTTGGTGGTTTGATGGATTGTGGTTGTGGCTTGTGAAAAATGACCAACCACTATATGCCTGCAAGCGGAAACAACAGCAGCTCGTATGCACAGTGCCATGCACAAATATTTTGGTACGGCTGCCGATGCTGTTCGCTATCAATGCAGCTTATCTGATTATCCGGCATTTGGCCCCTTTAAAAAGCGCACAGCAATCTCAGAGGATGCACTAGGAATACTGTGAGCTACAAGACTTGGAGCTATTAAAAACCAGGAAAATTGCAAATTGCAATATTCGCCGTTCAAAAATTGCATTTTTGAGGTTCTTGAAAGGCTACCTCTGGGAGCTCTTGAAAGGCTACGAATGCTTGATGTTCCAATATTTGCGCCTCTTGGGAGAATAGGCATATATAACAGCTAGGCGCAACCAAAGACCAAGGGACCTGGGGACCAGAGGACCAAGGGCTCTGAGCCACATATATGCGAGCCACACGTAAATGAGAAAAAAAGACCCTGGCCCTCCAAATCCCCTTAAACCCTAAGCCCTAAGCCCTAGGACAAGTGGGGCCCATGGTTAAAGCCTGAACCCTAAACCTGGTCCTGGGGTTTAGGTTTGAGGGCTGAGGGTTTGAGGGGTTTAGGATTTAGACGTTTAGGGTTTAGGGTCTAGGGTCCTGGGACTGACTGAAACCGTTTTTCTGTCCGATGCCGGCAATCGCGCAGAGGTGTCGTTGGAAGTCTCGCTAGCAACTCTCGACAGTCCACGTCTCTGGGGATGGGCACTGGGAGGTTGGAGGGGTCCTAGCAAGTAGGCTAATGGGGAAAACTGGTGCTTTTAATGGTTACTAGTATGGCTTATCCCGAAACCCTAAACCCTGTAGTAACCACTATCAAGGCTTCTGCGGAGTTGTTTCTCATCTACTTGGTTAGTCCCCCAGACCCTCCAAGCATGCAACAAGTTCAGCTAGCACGCGCAGGGCTGACAAGATTTTCTTTTTCTTGGGACGCCTTGCAAAGTTCTAAACTCCAGCATTCTTCGGGCTTAAGGTTGAGGGTTTACGGCTGTGTGGATCTCATGACGGCTGCGCAAGACAGGAGTTAGAGCCTGCAACCACACACTCGATCAGCAAGGGCCAATGTTAAAGGGGACCACCTGAGGATCTTCAAAATGATGAGTTCTGTGCAATGCAGCCTGAGCCCACATGTGCGGGAACAGAACGGAAGCAGTTCTTGACTCAAGATACAAGCTGCGCAGGTGATCAATTGGAGATTCCGCGATTCTTTAACTTCGCCTGTTGCCGGGTCAGCCATCATGCATGGCCCGGCTAATTTTGGGTTCTATATAAGCCCTACTCCAGGGAATTTGATATCGAGCTAGGTTGATGTTTGATGCAATTGCACCAGCAATCACGCCTGCAGCACTAGCATATGAAGCCTTGCAAATGTCCGGTGCATCTTTAATACAAAACAGAGGCAGCGACAAATGTGCATGCCTTCGTACACTCGCGAAATTTCAAACGACTTGGGGTCTCCAAGAATAGCAGCTTACACGGCTGTAAATAAAGATTCGTCACTGGGATCCAGAAAAATTTTGAAGTGTGACATTAAAGACGTCTCCTAAACTTGCATAGTGGTCTCCTGTTCCACGTCATCTTTCAACTGTCATATCTTGCTCCCTGTTGAAGAATCCCGAATTCAGCTTACCTATCGCCCGAGAGCTGTGGTGCAGAATCCCAGTCAAGGGCATTTGAGAGGTACGCCCTGTTTCAGGAGCTTCAAGCTGTGGCCTGTGGGAACCATGTTGGTTACCTGTAGCTTTCACAAGCATGGCTTCTGTGGTTTTGCTAGAAGGTCCGCTGCCTGCCAAGTGACTGGTGCTCCAACAAGCTCAGCTAGCACGCACAAGGCTGACAAAATGCTCTTTTTCCTGGGACACCCTGCAATGAATTCAAATTCGAAACTGGGCCACCACTCTTGTTCTGCACGCTTTGCTCCTTGAACTGAACACGCCGATCTTCAACCATTTCTTTTCCAAGAAGGTTCTCCAGAATCTGCAAACGAAGGCGCGATCCGGGCGGGCCGCCTTCATCGCGCTTTGTGCTTGAGTCAAGTCTTAAGCTCTTCCACTGAGTGTGGGCCTGTCAAATTAAAGACATGATGATGCAATTGCAGAAGTACAAGAGTGAGTATCACCATTGCCCTAAATGTGAAGACATCACGCAATCAACTCAAGTCCAAGTCCAAGTGGGCTTCGCAGCAGACCAACCCCTCTTGTACTACATCTTTTTCTGGAAGATCTCCCAGTCCAGCAAGGGTGATTGTTTCACAGGTTGGCATGAGTCGCGAACACTGAGTGTTCACATAGGTGGTGAGCTCAATGGGACCCCGACTCTTTCCTCGCTTGCCGTCCTTCGCGTCGGGGTTCTGCTGCACAAAGTCGAGCAACACCTTGCCCTGCAAGCTTTCGTCTCCAGTGGTCCCCCAGATATTGAAGGCTTGCACCTGCGGGTGATGGGACTCTCTTCCTTCAACTTTTCGATTCGACGATAAATAGCCTCATACGCCCGCTTGCGCACCTTGCACAGTAAGCTCTTTTTTTCTGCGTTCATCGCATATCCTGCATTTCTTGTTCTGCCATGCCTTGCATACGTGCATGATTTCCTGGTCACGGTATCAGATACACTATCTGCCACGCGCAACACGCAGCCACAGCACCTGCGTTGCTCCTGTTCTGATGAAATGCGGTGATAGCGAACACCTACTAACATCAGCTCAAGCTAAAGTTGAGCCGGTCAAAGCTGGAAACGGGGGGGAATGTCCGCAAGCCTGTCACCTGTGCTTCTGCCCTGCATGTAAGACTCGGCAAGACTGACTCAAGATCAAGATGGGCCAGAACTCGCTGCAGGGGCTGGGTGCCCAAGTCCCAATCAACATGGCGGGCCGGCTGAGTATCCTATTAAGTGGTTAGCCGGAGCCATGCTGTTCTCAAGTGTACCGAAAGCTCAAAACAGCAGTCCCGCGGAAATTATTTCATCTCATGTGTTCCCGTTCAGCAGCAGGAATATACTGCACAAGCACAGAAAATCATTTGAAAGTCTGCTGACCCTCACTGCTCATCGCTATCGAATGTGCCTCGCCGAAGGAGAAGATAATAATTGACCAGCTTCGCATCAATCTTGCTTGGGCGCACCCTTCGTGAGCCTGGCGGAACCACTGAGAGCAAGTCCTCATCGTCATTGTCCCCACTCACATTCGAGGACACAGCCAAGGGCAACTGGACTAAATCCTGCTTGACCGGGTTTGAGAAGACATTCGCATGCCAAGCTGCCACCACACGCAGATGCGTTGCGTTTCCGTTCAAGCACATGCGCATATTATCTGTAAGACTCTCTAAGAGGCCATGGGCAAAGAGGTTATGGCACAGCATAAGTCAGGAAACAAAAACTGAAAAGGAACTCATCAGCCTTGGTAGCACGCAAGACACGCGGCTTCTGATGCCGTGACGCTGGCGGCTTTCACAAACGCAGGCGTCAGCGCCTTCAAGAAAGTGCACTGCATCGTTCTGACACTTGGCGAAGCAACTCTGCTCTCTCGGGCTCAGGAGCAGAAGCTCCATCACTTCAACGGCTCGTGCCTCTGCAGCGGAAGCTTCAAACCTCTGTTGTTGTCCATCCTGACGCTCATCTGCATCTTCTCCTCTCGATCAGGGTTCACGAAGACATCTGCCTGCGTGGCTGTTGCCTGAAAAAGTACTTGCCAAACTCCACAACACCTTTTGCGTCGCTGGCGCAAGCGAAAGCAGGGTTGACAAATCGATGGCTGTCATCCGCTTCCGTCGGCCACTCCAAGTCTTCTAGACCAAACGTGAGGCTCAACGACATGGTATCCGATGCCCATCTGGCACTTGAAACATCGAGCTTGGAAAGTTTGGACTGCTCTCGAATCTTACTACCTGATATTGCTGGTAGCGGACCTCAGGGTTCCAAACATTGAAGAACTCCGTGCGCGGGAAAGGAAGATGCACCTTCGCGCGCGCCCGAAAAGCACCAATGGGGTACACATGGCTGCAGCAACACAGAGGGTCAGATTGGACGCACACCACTTGCAGGATGCGAACAGTCTTGGCAATGGCACAGGTCTTGGATCTTCTTCTTGCGGAAGCCGAGCACTAGGTCGAAGTCTCACAATATTTTTTTGGCAACGTACAGGCAGGTGACTGAGAGAAGACTCCAGTAGCTGCGCCTGGGCTTTGAGGGGCTTGCACAGCAAGCTGCTGGCATGTGAACCACACGATTTTGTCGGACTTCATGTCCAAGCACACGACACGCATGAACCACTGTAGTCGGTGCGTCCAACTATAATCCACCTTGCAAGACGCGGTCGAGTCTGTTTTGAGCCTCTTACGGTTCTACCTCAGTGGTAAATTTTACTGGTCCGTCATGTGGGTCCCAACAGTTCAGAACCAAGTCGCATTGAAGCAGGCCAAACCTTCTTCTGCTGCCCAGTTTGCCCAAGAAGGCATCTTAGATTTGAGAAATATTTATCGGTTTGTCAGATGGGCGTTCACAAAATATCAGAATGTGGAACTTGTCAAAAACAATTCTCTGTGGCTGTAAAGTAATGGGTCCAACATCAGAGATTCAGCGACATCGCATCCCACAAATTCGAAAAGCGATCCTTCTAGGCGTTCAATATATTCTTGCGTATGCAAATTTGCAAGGCATCTCATTCAAATGACAATATCACAATCTAAAACATCGACAATCGCTGCGTTACTGAATCAAACAACAGAGATCAACAGCTGGCCAGAAGAGTATCAAGTTCATTTTTGCAAAATAATGGAGGTTGGGGGCCCATGGGCCCCCTTTAGCCTCTGGAGCGCTCATTTCGCCTTTTTATGATCTCTCGCACTTCTGCACGGTGTCAGAAACCGCGCTCATGTAAGCGGCCGCTCTCCCGTCATTTCTGTGCAGTTCCCACAGCCATTCAGCAATCTCCCAACCATTGTCTTTAGATTCGGTTTCGCCTTTTGAGTCTCGAGGCTTAACCCTCGATGTTGAAATTGCATACCCAGTTCTGTTTGCTTGTAGCGCGTAAGTTCAGGTTGGAGGCAAGGCCAAGTTTAGGGTGTAGCTATGGCTTGAATTTTAAATTCAATTCAGAGTGGTTCAATTCCAGACTGGAGGATCATCCGGTTTCACCTGACGCCGATCCAAACCCTTCTCGGCCCCACGCGACGCCCACTCAACCGTGTCAACCCGCATTTCAGTTGTCCCACGCTTTCACCCTTGAAACCGAGCCTTGGACCTCCGCACTGGACGCTGAACCTGCCTGCCTTGAGACTGCTACACCCCTTGAATCTTTGCCTTCAACTTGAACCTCCGCGTGAACCTTCAAAGTCCATCCTCCTTGAACCCCTCCACGCCTTCCAAAGAAGCTCCAACCTTGCCATCCATCCACTGTCCACCTCAGTCACCTCGCCCTCCAGCAAAACTCATTTCTCCAAGCGCCCAACGCTTTGTCTCAAGCGCCACGCTCCTTCCTTCCAACCTCACTTCAATGTTAAACTGTTAAACTGTGTTGCCCACCCTCAAACCTTTCAGAGAGTTTCCAGTCAAAGGTTATGGTTTTCAGGCTGCTACCCGCTACACTTCCAAGGACGTGACAAGCATCTTCCAGAGGTATTGTTGGTGGGCTGGCCTGTTACGTCAACATGTCCCTTTCCCTTCAACTTGGGGTTTGAGACCGTGCTAGCCAGACTTAATGACCAAGGTTTCGGTTTGCAAGCATGCGCCATGGAGCCATTTACCCGGAATCCACCGCAACTGAGTCGATGCCCTGAACAGCACGCAAGCCGCATCAACACTACGTGCGCATAGCCGCATCTCGCTTTGAGATAGGAGCTGGCAAGGACCTCTCCAGATCAGCAGATTCTCAGCTGAGCACCCTCAACAAATTGACCTACCGCTGACACTATAGTATTTCACAGCTCCCAAGTTCAGGGTTAGGGATCGAAGTTTCTGGACTGCCAAGCCAACAAGGATGCGTGCGGAGCCTCTAGGAGTCTAGGTGCATCTCTGCAACTTTAAAAGTGGAAGCTGATAACAAGCACACATGCATGCTCACGCCATGCCTGCAGCACCTCAGACGCCACGGCCTCGTATGGGTGGCCTTCTTCAAGCCGCATTTGAAAGCAGCGGAAGGTCTCCCGGCAATGGCTGCCCTTCAGAACAAGAGAAATGCGCAACCCAACAGCCTTTCCACTGTTCAGGACTTTCTCAGCAATCAGCCATCCGGGTGGGATGTACACAAGGTGCTGACCCAGCTCCAGTAAGCTTTTGCAAGGTGGAAACATCCATGCCACTCCACAACTGCAGCACTTCCGACATGGTGTCGCAGCCTGTGTTCATGGCACAGCACTACAGCCTAGGGTGGGCGACAAACAATTTGCGGCAACCCTGGGACATGTGCCGCAGCTGCCCCATTCCACGCTCCTCGTAACCTGCATACGTCACGTCGCTGGCAAAGCCGAAGGTGGAAGAACGCAAGACGGGGCGGAGGTTCGGGAAGTTCTCACCCATGTCCACACCCACTCTGGGCACACATAGCAGTTTTGAAAAACTCAGCACACTTTTCAAAGTCCTTGAGAGGCGCTGCACGGTACATGTGATTCAACTGCTCATGCACATGAAATCCTGTTTTAGGTTTCCATGAAACACTGGGTTTGCACATGCTAGAAAATCTTTACACCCCGCCTTGATGTTGTGCGTTGCTAGCACTACATCACCTGTTGTATAGGTTCTTCCTTGCAAACTGTACAATGCTTAGTGAAACTTGCTCTCATTTGACTAAGGGCTCTGACTGTACACTACCCTTGGTGCACTTGTCCCTCTCACTGTACGGAAAGCGTGTTGTGGTAGGAGTTCAACCTGTACGGAAAAACTCACTGCTTCACCACTTCTTTCAACTTTCTTAACATCTTCCGCTTCTTCAACTTTCTTCTTGTTCATTCCTTCATCTTTCAAGGATCTGGTAGTTGGGGAGGGTTGCAAACCAAACACGGTCTGTAGCGCAACCTTCTACGTACGTCCATTGCAATTCTCCTTGCAATGTCCAAACTTCCACATCCTTGTCCGTGATATCTTCTTCCTGAAGTCACCGCGCACTCCAATCTCCCTCTCAGCCTTACTCCTTGAGGTTGTTGTACTGGCGCCGGCGGTGGAGGCAGTACTGGAACTGCTGGTTGTGGTACTGGTCCCGGTTCTGGATCTCTCTCAGGCTCATTGTTGACATTGGCATTGATGTTGCCCCGCATTGGCAACTCTTCTCTTTCTTGTACCTCTGGTTGCGCTGGTACCTCTTCTTGGTTTTCTCCTTCATCCTCGTTTTCTTCTTGCTCATCATCTTGTCTTTCATCCTCATCTTCTCTTTCAACTTCATCCTCCGTCTCAACATCAGGAGCGCCATACGCTAATGGCGTTTGTCCTCCATCTGGTTCTTGCAAAGCCCCCGCCTGGGTCTTGTTCTTTGAACCGTACATGCTGAGAAACTGCATGAAAAGAATCATCATGACCAACAACGTAAGCACATACATCCACAAACTTGCTGCTTCAACGTACACGTAGGTCTCCTTGATGAATTCCCTCGGCTGCTCTCTTGATCCCATAACCATCTGGATCAAACACGTAGCGAACAACAATTGGCTGCACCTGGTCGTCCTTCCAACATGCTTGAGTCTCATGATCTGGCGGCTTAAAGCCTCTGATGACATGTGCTCTGCCATCTCCTCTGCGCCAACAGGAACTTCTCTTCCTTTTCCTTCATAACTACACCTATCAGGAACAGCAGAAACTTTCTTCTTTGAACACTCATCTTCTTTGTACTTAGGTCCGCTATGTTCAACTTTGCGGGGGTAGGCTTGATCTTGAACATGTGCTTCGTCGCCCCGCGTTGTAGCCACAGGACTCTCAGGTCGATATGCTTGAATCCTCCTACTCCGCTCCTATGCCTTCCTGAGCTGCTGTCGGTCCTTACTTCGACGTCAACCTCTTCCTCGGTGAGGAATGCCATAAGATGAATTATTCCGGACAACTGTGCACCCAATTCCTTTTAAAAAGAGTTGAGAAAGCGTTCTGCATGAAATCATGTCGTTTGTGAGTTGCTTAAGTTTTTTTTTTTTGTGTTTTTTTTTCCGTTGATCCTTGCATACATATCTTTGAATTCTTTAAGTGTTGTAAAATATATCATCCGCTGGAGTTGGCTAGCAAGTGGGTGGGAATTGCGTGGGCTGGGTTTTGCCCAGCTTAATTCTGCACGAGTTTGCATGAAAAAGTTCTACGACTTGCTTTTTTTTTCTGTCTCCAATATGTGGCTGCCAGTGAGATGAGAGTGCGTAGGCTGTTCTAGTTACAGGTTGGCTACGCTGCTGCTCCTCACTGGGCTCTTTATTGTCTGTTCGAGGCAGTCGCAAACACAAAGACTTGCATTCTCCTTCTAGCGCTTCTTTCGCTGGCCCAAATAGCAACCAACGCGGCGCCCTCATTCTCAAAGCAAGCTATCTTCACGCGGGAAAATTTGAAAGCCACTGGAGAAAACTTGATCAACGTTTCTTCATGCATCTGGCGCACCTGCCTGAGAGCACTCTAACTCCGAGACAACATAGAATGGAAATAAGTCACATCCATCCGTGTCTTAGAAGCTCAATGCAGGTAGTGACATCCTGCGTGATCCCACTAATGAGTTGCTCCTGCAAGTGCAGATCGAAAGCGTAGGGCAGCTCTTTTTTCGCGCCCCATTGCAAAGGGAACGGTGGCCTTAAGTTGTTATTGGAGGCCGAAAAAGCTGATAGAACACCCAAATATCTGGGAACTTGGACTACGAAAGGGAAGAAATCTGTTCGAGGCAGTCGCTTGTAGGATTGGCGTATCCTCTCTCCAGCAGCCTAAGGGCAGTATGGTCTGGCTTAAATCCACAGTACCTGATGATTCTGTCACAAACGTAGGCTTCTTGCTCTGTTGTTCAGGTGAAGTCGTTAAGATTGATCTAGCCTCAGGCTGCTTCAGTGTTGCGCCAGCCTGCTCAGCTTCTGCCCGCTGTTTGTTTAGAAGGCGCCGAGCAACTCAACGCTTTGGTTCCTTGCTGTCGCCTGAGCGCTCTTGCGCGCTGGACTTTAGTCCAGACCTTTTTTTTCTAGTTTTTCACACGTAG
>CAJNIZ010043868.1:8724-26602 GCA_905231905.1 Symbiodinium pilosum
ACATATCAGATCGCAATAGTCAGTCCTTTATCATCCTCATATGTCCCTGGGGTCTTAATCAATCATAAATCCCTCGGGTCAAGCCCAGCCAAGAGGCCCATTAGCTCCCAGCTCTCAAGATTGCCCGAATCATGCTTGGCAGTGTCGATCCTGCAGGAGTGGGTGTGGCTTAGGGTCTAGAGTTTAGGGTTAAGGGAGTTTCGAAGTTTTAGGGTTTACCAGGATCCCCGAACTAGCCTCTAGTGCGGAATAAGTAGTTCCTGCTTTTGGGTGTTTGTGCCCTACACAGGGTTCTTGTTCTGTGCAGGCAGGCGAAGTAAGCTTTAAGGGAAAGGGTGGAGTTGAGAATCTTAGGTTGCGGTGTAGGGGTGCAGCATTGCATTCATGTGTTCGGTGCAGGTGGCAAAGCCGAAACCTGTAACCCCAATGAAAAACATATCATCATTCTTCATATTATCACAAGAAAATTTAGAAACAAATCCTGAGGGATAGGAGAAATGCGTCCTTATGGACAGGCCCCAGGGTGGCGCAAGCAGCAGCAAGCCAAGCACTGGCACACCTCGCGGACCACGCTGGCACAGAATCATTTGGCAAACTGCTGTCCACCTCTTGTTAGAAGGGAATGAAGGACTGGACAAGCAATCGAAAAGGATGCTACCATAGGGTATTGGGGATTATAAAGAAACTACTAAAAGATCCATTCCTTGCTAACCAGAGGTAAGACTGCTCTAGTCTGGCCCTTGAGCCAGGCTGTCCGGGCAGCTCAAGATTTGCTTCGGGTTTGGGGTTTCTGGACCGCGCAAGTCAGTACTCCGGGTAAAGGCCGGCAGTGTCCTGACTCCTTAGATGTAGGCTCTCTGAAATTTCAGGGTTGTGATGTGAAATTTAAGGCTTGTGAAAGACGACCCACGCCCTAAGTCGTGAACCGCAACAAGACAGCTGAATTCCCGATACCCTTTGTCGGTTTATAATCATCTCCCCAACTGTTGGGGGGGGTTGGGGATTTGTTCTTTGGGCGAAGATACCAACCTTCCTCCTGCACCCTCAAAGCTTGCGGCAAGCTTAAGCCGGCAAGTAGACCCTAGGCCCTGACCCTCCGCCCCACATATCGCCATGTGAGCTATAATAGAAACTCCTTAAAGGGGTACATAATTAGTGGATTTTATGGGGCAGTATTATAATCAGGGTTTATCAAGGGAGATACTAGGAGTTTAGACTATAGCTCGTGTCCACATCAGTGATGTAGGTAGAGGAGTCAGCAAGGGTGTAGGGTCTACCCTAACCACGGAAGACCTCCAGTTGTTCCCTGGAAACGATCTGTAGCAAGAACCTTCGAAGCTTCCGTTTGGGTTCATTCCTTAAAGCCGTTACTTCGATGCTAGATAACCTAAACCCTAAACCTTTAACTGAGAACCTAGACAGGTCCGGTAAAAGCCCCCCTAACTACTTGGAAGTCCAGGGCAGCTAGAAGTAGAGTTCTGCTATTTCAGAATTGAAGTTGTTGCTATAACTACCCGCGAGCACCACTTTTGCGGTTGAGGGTCTAGGGTTTAGGAGGGCTTAAGATGGTTAAGGTCACCATAGGCAGAATCTTGGTTCATGGGTGGGAATTTATGATCCCCTTTAAGAAGTTATGTGAAACTGCCCAAAAATCATAATAAGATGTTTATATACGCCATATTCTCTCTACTTAAGGGGGACTAGCATCCAGGGGTTTAGGATAAGCTGGGACAGGTCAAGGTTCGTCTTTGCATTAGGAGACAATGTCCGCACATTCATCTAAGGTTGAAACCATGACCTCCTAGAATGGGCCCTTAATGCTGGGATCCTTATATACTGTACCTACAATACACACAATATACCCTATTTGTACCCTTAAGGGTCCCTAGAATCCACCTAACAGGCCTAAGGGCCCATATTAAGGACCCATACGTGAAGTCATAGAGTCAACAGAACTGTCTGGTGTGGAGTTACCAGGTGGTTGTCCTTACATAAGGCTTCTATAAGGCTTATATATGGGGAGGCTATTAGTATTGAAAGGCTGTATAACCCTAAGGGTCCAAGGACCCGAATAATGGGGTTTTGGGGCCCAAATACCATTAAGATTTTACAGTGTTTGAGCCCTATGGGAGTATCTACTAGGGGGGTGGGGATTTAATATTCGGGGGATTGGATTATCCCTTCTCGTCAAGAAACTTGGGCAGCGGCTGGTGTGCAGAACACAGGCGAGTTAGGCTGAGAGCTGCGTTCTGCAAGTGAGGCTTGCAATGTAGGGTTTAGGGAGCAGGTCGGGGCAATTGCTGTGCGTATGACTCAAGAAATTGTGGAGGTAACAGTGCGGCTGAGTTGATGGAAGCTATTGCTGGTGCGGATCACTGCAGTCGCAATATGTTTCACACGTCCTGGCTGCTTTAAGCTTCTTCCTAGAGGATTATAGTGGCATAGATCGGTGAAGATTCCAGCTTTGACGGTGTAGCTGAATTCAATCCTCAGTCAGTTGATGCCACCGTGAATCTGCGGAATGCCAAGAACTGGGATTTATCCATGACCTAGTTAGTTAGCATTTAGAGGTTTTAGGCATTTGGGTTTGGGGGTAAGAGGTTAATTACTTTGAAAAATAGTTCAAACTGGGCTTCTATACGGGTTTGTGGAAATTGGATAGGGGTATCCTAAGACCTCTATATCCCGTTGTTTAGGGTTTAGGGACACCTTTTTTGAGAAACTCCCAAGTGACCCATGATCTGCTTGGGCCATGATTTCATATTGCTTCGCAGACACAACGTGGCTTGAGAAAGGAAATTCCTCTGCAAAGGCGGGCGGCAAAGCTCCTCACTTTGTAAGGTTGAAACCATGGGCCCCTAGTATGGGCCCTTAACCCTGGGATATCCTGGGATCCTTGTAAAATCCCTACTATATACCAGATACGTATTTAGGGGCCCCTAGAATCCCACAAAAACCAAGGCCGATTAAACGGGCCCATACTTCCCCATACTTCTAACTTTGGACGCTCCAAATACAAGTTCTGATGTCAGCTTGAGGCTGATGACTTACATGTTATCGTACCTTTTGGATCCAAGGGCTTCCCAAAATTACGGGTACCATTTTGGGTCCCTATAATAAGGATTCTAAAGCTTTTGGGATCTATGTTGGGGTCCACCTGTTTTGGGAAACTACCATCTCTAGCAGAATGTCAAGTGGTTGATATGTGTGCGCTCTAACAGCCCTGTTCAAACTACGCTCGGACTCCGTGTATCCAACTTCCTGGTGTAGAACAGCACACTGGCTTGACGCATTTCTGTGCTGCGATGCGTGAGATGCTGTGATGCCAAAAACATTGTGTTGGGGTCCAGCCTGAGAAATTCTCGCGCTCGCCTGAACTTTCTTGCCCTCGAGCCACTCACCTACCCAAGCCCCTGGGAGGATCGTAGACCCCCCAAAATGGTACCCTGCACTCAGTGCTATTGTTTGGGTCACGTCTAGGACCTAGGCTATGAAGCGTGAATCTCATGTCTATAATTCATTCCAAGGGGCCCGGGTACAAATAGGTCGGGGTGGCCTTTTTTGCAACTTACGCATGCATGTCCGCTCATCGGCTGAAAGAAAGGCTGCATCAAAAAACAAACCATCTGTTTGTATATGCTTGATGTATGTTGCTCATGGCTAGCGATGTAAAGCAGAAGGTTAAGGCAATAGTCGGAGCTTAATAGTACTACGCACGCAGCATTTGCTTTCAGCCAACTGCTTGTGCAGGGCATGCTTGAGTCTTTGACTTCCGCACGCGTCCTGCATCATGGGAATGCAAACTGCCCGCCTTTGGCACATGTGCCCTTCATGTTCCTGGGGGGGCCATTGAAGGCGGACGGCTTGCGCTCCCATCCTAGTGGTACTTAACCTGGGTTGCGGTTAAGGAACTTAATTTAAGTTACTATATTGGGGAAACCCTATTATTTCCTATATATACCCATTATGGTAACTTAATTTAAGTTCCTTAACAGCACCCCAGTAACAGCACAGCGCTGTCTAATTGCAGCTGCTGCGGGATGGCCAGCTTGACACATCGGTTCAACTTCAGAAGCTTCCAGAGCTTCGCAGTGGGTTCTCAAAACAAGATGCCAAACGCGAAGCCCTCAACCCCCAATCCCATTCCTTCCAGGGGTAATATCTCTAAATCCTAAACCCTGAAATCTTAAACCCTTAAACCCTACAACCCTAAACCCCTAAACCCATCGAGACTCTCATCGGGCAGGTCGTGGCTGATTGGCGGCACTTTTGGCTCCGTGTTGCTCCACCCCCTGCCAGGTTTAAGGGTTGGAGTTTAAGTGTTTTAGGGCCCCTGCCAGGTTTAGGGTTTAAGGGTTAAGGCCCCTGCCAGGTCTTAGGGCTTAGGGCCGCCAGCCAGGTTTACGTTGTAGAAATTGACAGACTCGTGAAAAAAGGGGCATAACGAACTCAACTACGCTTCTCTCGGAAGCACCTGGGAAATTGGACAGGTGCCTACTACAGTAATGCTGGGTGGAGTTTACTAGGTTGTTGTTAAGGAACCTACTAATGAGGAAACCCCATTAGTACGAGCCCATATTCTGGCAAATTAAATTAAGTTCTTGAACAGCAATCCACTCTGTCGTCACCCTATGCTGGCATGTAGCCTGGCATCTGCCAAGGGGCTTAGGCTTTGTGTGTCTACATTCCCAGGGTTTAGGGGTTTAGGTCCCCCTTCGTGGTCCAAAACAGCAACCATCATCTCCAGCACTTCCCAATATGTCGCAACCCCACTAAAAGGTCAAACAGTCAATCATTGTTATCCTCCCCGAAACATGAACTAAAACAATGTTTTTCAGGAGTTCAGACATGGATTCTTGGGCAGAATTTATGTAGACCCCCCACCCTGTAATAGTGGTAGAATAGAAAAATAAGAGGTCCCTAATAGAATCCTTTTTATCCCGTATAGTCACTATAGTCACCATTACAGGGAGGGGGCTCCACCTACGGCATAGTATTTCAGCTCCTTGAGGCTCCTAATCCTGAGCCCTAAAACCCTTGTAGTCCGCCTTAAGTGCATAGAATATGGGGTACATATTGGGTACTGCCCCCACCCAGTAACAGTTTATATTAAGGGTCCTATTAAGGGCTATATATAACCATACTATAACTATTATCCAACTGTTACTGAGGGGGGGCAGTACCCAAGGTATATTGGAATCTGATTATAGTATACCCAAAGCCATGACCCTAAACCCTAAACCTTAATCCCCACCCCGCCGCTGAAAGCCTCGCCAGTCCACATAAAGTTGGAACTATGGGCCCCTACTGCATGGCCCCGTAATCCTGGGGTCCTTATATGAGTTGGCGTCAACATTCCTTTCTTGGCCACTAATCATTGATTTTTGAGTAGGGCGTCCCCCTCTCGATCTCCAGGTTTGTTCTCAGCCGCAGCCAAGATTAGATCACTCCCCCAAACTAACATAGAAACCTATATAGCCCCATTTTAAATGGACTGTAGTCTTTATAGGGCCCCTTTTGGGTTTCCATGTTAGTTTCCAGGAGTGTAAGCCTATCATCTTAGGACGTCCCCTCTCGGTCTGGTGGATTTTTGCGCAACACCTACCTTGTAGACCAAATTAGGAATACAGAAACCTTGACCGCGGCTCATATACCTGGTATGTAACTTGTTAAAACCCCAAATACAAGCCCATAGCTAGGACCCAGGAAACAGGTACGGGCCCGGTCAGTACCTTAGAACCTCTCATTCGTTGAATTAAGTTTTGAGGGCGTGGCATTTAGGGTTTAGGACGTAACGTGAAGCTGATGTTGTATGTCAATTGCAAAGCCGCCCCACGAAATCCTATGAAGCCTATCTTCTTTGAGAATCAGACCAGAAGTCGCCTTCAATGGGTCTAGGTCACGTTGTCCTTCGCAAGGACGCCCTGGCACATGAATCAGCGCCCAGTAGGCATACGAGCCATGATCTAAACTTCTCAGATTCCCCTAAAAAACCCTATAATATTCCCTATATAACCCCCCGTTAAGGCGTTCAGACCATAGCTCATAAAGTATTTGGGCACTTGAAGCATCAGGTGGTCAGGGCAACGCCAATATCTGCATCCCGCGAAGCCATTCGGGCTTAGGGTTGAGTTTTCTTTCTTGTTCAGCTCCTTTTGCGGGAATGTGCTCAGGTGTATTGTCGGCATTTTTGACTACAGCTCATGTTGAAAACTGATGTCTTGGGTTTGGGCTGTCCGTCTCTTTTCGCGATGAGGAAGGTGTGAGTGGTTGAAGTGTGCGAACATTGGGTGATGCTAGCAGGTCAAAAAAATTGCATACATGGCCTCCAAAGCTCATCTCTTATGTAAACCCCTGATTCATAACCCCCCTCCCTTTGAGGGCCTTAGTATTAGGATCCCTATTCTAGTCCCCATTTAGGGTTTAGGGTTTATTAATTAAGGGTCTACATTACCCTATCCTCTGGTCCAACTGGTTGGCTCTCACTGAACATGGCATTCATGGGTTCAGGGCTTAACCCCCAGGAATGGAAAAGAAGATGGAAACTACTATAGGGTTTAGGGTTTAGGAGTTTAGGGTTCGGGGGTTTAGGGTTTAGGGGTTTAGGGTTTTGGGGGTTTAGGGGTTTGGGGTTTCGGGTCAGGTTAAGAAAGCCCTCCCTCATGCTTCTGTGGATTACAACTTCCCCCTCTTCGACCCTGGGCTTTCAGGACTGCCTGAGTCCCAAATCTTGCCTGCAAGTCTCTCGAAGAGCTTCAGCGCGAACTCTTCGAAGGGAACACAGCCCTCAGATGAGCCATAGTCTAAACTTCTAGCTAGCATCCCGTTAACATTCCATTCAGTAGTCCCCTGTATAATCCTTGATATAACACCCTTTAAGGAGTTTAGATTAAGGCTCAGATGAAGAAAGTGGTAAGTGCAGCTTGAGTTGGGGACAGGAGAAAAGGCACAATGTCAACTACCGCTAGGGCCCTGGCAGCAGAAGATAATGAAGGAAAGGAATCTTGGTAAGCCCACTATACCCAAAAGCAGGAACCTATGACTATCATAATTACAGGGTCCTTTAGGGTTGGGTTTACCGAGCTTGTGTCCCAGCTCTCAGCACCCTTTCAGTTCGCAAGCTGCTGCTAAGCATTTGGTACCTGCCCCTTGGCTCGTGTAGACTCAACATCGGTCGCCTTCATGCGGTAGCAACCTAAGCCCTAGCCCTAAACCACGCGTCTTGGAGAATCCCAGCCTTGTAATCTTCTTGAACCTGCTTGCTCTTGAACCTCCAGCTAGTTTTTGCCCTAGCTCCCCTAAGGTGAGACAACAGAACCGACAAACATGCTAAGCTTGTAGAAAAATGCCACCGCGAGAGATGGTGGGCTTCAAAAAACATACCTACATGAAACCCTTCTTATGGGGGACAGCTGAAAAGAGATCCCTCAATTCCCGTAACCTGCGAATCCAGCTCAGCGGCCGTCTGCTGGCCATATTTCAAATGCCGCACTTCTTCAAGTCCCTGCCGAAGATCATCGACTTTAAACGCCTCACCGGCATTCATGGCATTTGGGGGGTTCCTGCGAAGAGGAACATCCCTTGCGACACTAGGGTGTCTGGGGATTACATAGTGATTATCAATATCCCCTGGTAAGGATCATGGAGGGATGCTGCTGAGGAACTTCGATTTTCTGGAGGGCGGTCGACCAAGGCTCGGGGAATAGGGTCATATGAGTAGCGTTTTTTGGTGGTTGAACCTAGTAAGATTATAATCCTTTTACAAAATACTATACCCCAAAAGGAGGATATAATCTTACTCTATATGGGGTACACCATAGTATCCCCAAAGAAAATACTACACATATGAGCTATAGTCTAAAGTCCCAGCAACCCCCAGAACAACCCCTGTAATACTCCTCTATATCATGCCCCATTTAATACCCTTTGAGACTTTTTTATCCTAAACCCTAAACCCTATATAATCCCCTATATAACCCCCTTTAAGGAGTTTAGACAGTAAGGAAGATCTTCAAGTAGCTTCTGTCATGAAAGGGATGGCCCTGAAGCTCCTGGTGGGGGATACACAGACCTGTTAAGGTAAGCTGCAAGGCATAGAGATGCCAGCGCTGAGAATAGCCCCATGCAATTGATTTGAGCCTTGGGTCCCTTTGTTGAACCCAAACTCGTGATGTTAGGGTCCCTAAACCCCAAACCCTCACTTCAAAGGTGAAGGAGTCAAGGTTGCATCCCCGAACCCAAAAGCCTAAACCCTTTTGAAGGCACTTGGCCCTTGATGTAAAGACAAACGGAGCGGTACTATGTACTACCTGAGTGCGTCTACTCAAAACAAAAGGGGTATGAAGGGACCATACGGCTGACTTCACATTAGGGACTCGGCCCACGTTCATGAAATCCCACCGCCGGAACACAATTATAGCAAGACCAACAAGTAATTTCTTAGGACACTGGGTTTAGTTAGATTGAAACTGATGCTATAGATTTTCCCAGCTACTTGGGCATCCCCGGATGCGGAAATACATCAATTCAAGGGGGAGGGGGGTTATAAACGCAAAGCCAACACTAGGAAACGAGGAACTCCGACAAGATGATCCTGAACCCTATCTGCGGCTGTGGGCGTTTCGGGTTTGGGGTTTAGGGTTGTGCAGCTGAAGACTCATGAAAACTCCTAGCATCCCCCTTAATAACCCTATAATCCTCCCCTATATAATCCCCGATATAAACTCCTTTGAGGAGTTTAGAACAGGGCTGGCGCCGCAATTACGAGACCAGATAACACTATAAGCGAGTTTCCAACCCTAAACCCTAGTAAGAATGACGATAATAGTACGTAATGATAACAGTAATAAGAACAGTAATGATCACAGTACTGGAAATAGTAAGAATAACAGTCACAATAATAGTAACAATACTGGCAATACTATCTAGAAAATAGTTATAATAATAGTTACAATAATAATCGTGATAGCATGTAATTTGAATGGTAATAATGGTAGCAAGAATAATAGCAGTATTACAGCGGGCATTCAAACAGCTGCTGCAATGCTGCTAAAGAGCTTTGGATCTGCATCGATCATGCGCATATGCAGGGGTTTAGGGATTTAGGGTTTAGGGATTTAGGGCTTAGGGGTTTAGGTTTAGGGGTTTGGGGAAATTTAGGGTTTTAGGGTTTAGGGTGCCGGCCTTCGTGCTCGAATCGACAACTTTCAGAAGGGACTGCCCGTCCTGGCTAATCTATTTGGAACCCTAGGAAGCATTTAACTATAGGCATTTAACTTCTTTACAATACGAACCCCTACCTCAATAGTTAAATGCTTGGGTTGAAATGCCTCCTAGTCCCCCTAACTCTAACACTATGGCTTCACTTCCGCGAGATCTTCAACCATCGCAACTCCTGTCCTCCAACAAACCCAAAGCATTTAAAAGCCTTGCATTACACAAGATTCCATTTGAAACATAGGCCCCCCCCAGTATGAGCCCTTTATATCTTTATGGAACTTCGCGGATCCATATAAGCCTAACAAATCCTATAGAGCCCTCACGTGAACCCCCGCCCTGTAATAGTGACTATAGGAGTAGTATTATATCAGGGTCCTCTTATATTCCTATTATACCAACCCTAAACCCTAAACACCTAAACCCTATATTCCTATTACATTACCATTACAGGGTGGGGGGTCCTCCTAAGGGATTGAGTTTTTCAGTGCACTTTCTTCCCAGTCCTTGCTCTTCCCGCCAAGCCTTAGATGTACAAAGACCTACGGTGGATACTAAAAATCCTGCATGACCCTAAGTACCTTATACCTTGGGAATTATGGTACTATAGTATAACAAGGTCATGCAGGATTTCTGGCATCAACAGTACCATGCCTTGTAGGTTGTTAGTACGAAAAATTGGGGATTTAGGGCTTAGGGTTTCGGGTGTAGGGTTTATAGGGGAACAATAATTTTGTGGGAAACTTGAAGATCTGTAGGGGAATACCATGCCTTGTAGGTTGTTAGTACGAAAAATTGGGGATTTAGGGCTTAGGGTTTCGGGTGTAGGGTTTGTAGGGGAACAATAATTTTGTGGGAAACTTGAAGATCTGTAGGGGAATACATGGGTATATAGGGTTAAGAGTTTACTTGCAGGTTGTTGGTAGGGAAGGAAGAAATGGAAAGTAAAATTTACGCCATTACGCATGGGACTTAGGGGGTCAGGGCTTATAGGGTTAACTGTTCAGGGCTGAAGGAATGGACAACAGAATTCAAGCTAGTATGCTGGGTTTAGGGTTTAGGAGTCGAAGGAATGAACAAGAAACTCAAAGCTACTGCTTTCTTGACAAGTCTCAAGAGGCTACCAATCCGATGCATTTCTCCATTCCCGACTCAGAATCCGTAAGATGTCGAGCTTGGTAATTAAGAATATGCCCAATATGCCCATCAAAAACCCGAAAACCCTTCAGAAGTATTCAACAGTGGGTTCCGCACCCCTTGGCAACCTACAGGTCTCACAAATTGAGTTGCTCTTGTGGAACTTAATTTAAGTTACCATAATGTGGGTATGTATTAAAATTAGGGCTTGTGTGTTAAATTATAGGGTTTCCTTATTCTCGTAAATTGATTAAAGTTCCATATGTACTGATAGTACCCGAAACCGTGAGTAACGATTGCAGCCGTGGTAGAGGTAGAGGTAAAGGTAGAGGCACCCAGAGAGCCAAATGCACTTCAATAAGTGCGGTTCAGGGCTTATAGGCCCAAATGGTTTAAGGACTGCAAGTCTGTCTTATGGGGTATTGGTTGGGCTTTCTGGGTACTAGGTAGCAGCAGTAGCCACCCGAGGATGCCGGCAAAAAGCCTGTAGGAGCCCACGTGCTCCCACTTGAAGCCACCTTGCGCTGAAAGCCGCAAAGTTAGCAGACCATCTCCTGCACTTTCTCTTAAGGTTCAGGGTTTAAGGTCCTCGCTCAGGGTTTAGGGTTTCAAAGTGGGGGTCCCTTCGGAAGCAGATTACCATAAGGCGTTTATAAATGAGGGAACAGAAGGGGATTCTTCAGGAATTCTATACCCTAAACCCTGAGCCCCTATATAGGGGTCATGGCAGCGGTTATGTAGGGATTATCTAGGCTCTATCCGGCTGTAAATACTGCGGGCACTGTTGCATGGGCGCCTTGTTTAATGTGAAGTCTTCAGGCTTATTCATGGTCACCCTGTTGTTTTGAGGGGACCTTGTTTAATGTCAAGTTTTCGGGGCCAAATTGCAAATTGAACATCTGAAGCTTCAAGTATAGTTTAGGTTTATAAGGCTCAACAGGCCCTACCTAATATCTAAGGCTCACAAACTCTGTCCCTCAACAGCGGACACGTCTCTGTGAGACTGCTTTTCTCTGCTTGTGCTATAGAAGCCTCTTGCTTGAAAGCCTTCAGGCTTGACTTTTTAAACCCAAGAGCTCGAAATTGCAGAGTTCCAGTTGCCAACAATTACTTTCTTCGCGTAAGCAGGGATCTGCTTTAGCAAGATTGTTTGGGTACTTTCTTAGATGTCAAAGATGTTGGTAGCCTAGGCATTATTTCTGGAAGCCTCTTGCTTCGAAGCTTTAAGCCTTGAATCTCTAAATTCAAGAACTCGAAATTGCAGGGCCGCAGTTAACACCAATTGTTTACCTTGCCAAGCCATCAACAATTTCTGACCAGTCAAGTGAATAAAGGGGCCTGCTTCAATATCATTGTTTCGGGAACTTCTTGAGGTCAAACAAGTCGGCAGCCTAAGTATTATCTGTAAAGGCCAGTTGCTGGAAAACTTTAAGGCATGGATGTAAAACTCTAGGGAATGTTGTTTTACAAGTCCATCTGCCAATCGCCCCAAGAATTAGCACATGTCCTCCCTACAACGTTCAACGAGCCGCTTATATGCAGTTGACCTCGTCGTCTGCAGGCAGCAGTACAATGGAAACGGCCGGAAACACAGCTTTGAAACTCGAAGCTTAGGCATCTGTTGTAAGCTGAGATTGTCGTGCCGCTTGAACAAACATGTGTGCAACTGGCTCATTGCAAAAATCTTCATATCGAAGCGATTTCCCTTGACCACTTGAAGCAACGACGGGACAGCTGCCTGCCGTCTTTATCACCAACTGGTTCTCCCCCAGGATGGTGTCTGTGGCGGTCCAGGAGTCACTGTTCATGTCCTGGGTTGGGAGGGTCACAGTCGTGGCGGAATCCCAGAGATACTTGGGGGTTTCCCCAAACTAGGGGTACCTTTTCGCGGTCCCAATGATACGGACTAAAAAAGGATTATAGTATTTTGGGGTCTATATTCAGGTCCCCTTAATTTTGGGAAGCTACCGCTTGGGAAATCAGGAGAAGTTTACGAATATGGTAGTAGGTCGGTAACTCTGCTTGTTTGTGTCAAGAGGAAGTTTTTAAACCCTTAGGGCTTCCCCACCCAATAACCCCAAAATCCGTGGAAAAAGGAATTGGGCGCTGTTTTGGCAAGGTTGCATCGTTGTACCATCTGTTTTTTTGTCTAAACGTCTAAATGCTGCACAGAATTCTCTTTTATACAACCCTCTTTAACCACTAAACCCTTAACCCTAAATACTATAGTAGTTTCCATTTTCTTTTCCAGTATCCCTGCACACCCCTATATAACCCCTAGGACCCACAGCACCCATGGCAAGGCAGGGTCGATATCCCCCGAAGAAGGTCAACGAGAATGCGGGCCCTGCTCCAGGCAACAAAGCCTCCCTAGGCTTAGATAGGGATATATGAGCCATAGTCTATACTCCTAGTATCCCCCTTACGAACCCCTATGGTAGTCCCCTATAGAGTAGACCCTTTTAGGAGTTTAGACTATGGCTCATATAGGGGTAATCTACGGAGAATATAGGGATGATGGAAAAGAACATGGAAACTACTATTTACGGTATTGGCTGTAGGGCCCTGAGGGAACCATAGATGAACCTTGAAGGGTGTTTAAGGCTCCCACTATAGGGTGGTTCCCAGAAGTCAAGGTTCCTTTTCAGATTTCTGTCCGAAGCATAAGGATTTAGGGTTTAGGGTTTAGGCTCCCGGAGACCCTTATCTTAAACCCCAAGCCATAAACCCTGAATCCCAAACCCTAACACCAAAACACTCTTCACACATTCTCAAAATCTCTGAATCCAAAGCTGGCCAGGCATCATACTCCTTCACCTGGGTTGCTGGTCGGGAACTCTTTAGGGTTTTGGGTTTGTTCAACTCGCCCTTGTTGACCCACTGTCGGCTTCAAGCCTTTGGTAGGGTTTAGGGTTTGAGATTTAGGGGGCGTAGTATTCTGTAGTCCCCCTAATTAAACCTGTGACAAAGATATTTCAATAACCCTTAGGTGATACTATGATAAGAATGGGGAAAGGCTGCGGATTGTTCTGAAGGGGCTTCGATAATTGGACTAACATGGAGAAGTAGTGGAAGAGAAAATGGGGACTGAGGTTATGTAGAGCACCCTAAACCCTGAACCGCAAAACCCTAAAGCCTAAACCCCTAAACTCTACATGGCTATTCAAGGAATCCAAACTAAGGCTTAAGATGCCAATCCGGAAACCATACAGTATCAGCATATTCTCTGCGATTTATCCGTACTGCGTTGAATGCCGCACATCCTGCGTGGTCTTTGTATGCCAAGGCCCCATAATTCCTAAAACATACGGTGCTTTGACAGGATTTTCAGTATAAACCGTGGGGTAACTCAGCTCAAGTTCCGGAATTTATTGCAGACCAACCACCCTAAACCCTTAACCCTGAACCTTGTTAATTGCAGACCAATCACCGTCTCCTTATGCTCTGCTTGCAGAATGACTCCCGACAGACTGAGTCCAATCCGTTCCCAGCCCAGAAAGATCTCCTCTGGCTGAAGCTGTGCACCAGGGGTCTGACTGGTTAGCTGGGGTAATGACCCTTCAGCTTATGGAGATAACAGTGGTTTTGAGCTTATGAGTTTTGGTCCTTCGTTTAGGAATGGGGGCTTTGAGATCTGCATTTTCTGGCCGCTGCGGCCTTCATGCAGCCTCGCGCACAGGCCCCTGCACACCTAGAAATCACCCTAAACGCCATGGAGTGCATCTCTTGATTCGGGTATGTGGCACCCTAAACCCAAGGGTCAAAACGTAACTTGGGTTGCTGCTAAGGAATTTAATTTAGATTACCACATTCTGGGGATAAAGGGCTTAAGTTGCTATAGAATAATATGGGTGTATAGTGAATACGGGGTTTCCTTATTGTGATAGTTTCAAAAAAAGGTTCCTTAACATCAAGCAAGTAAAGTTGATAAATCCAGCAAACTTTTCCCTCACATGACGCGCACCTAAACCCTAAACCCTGTTTCCCCTGCCCCAACTTCAACATGCCCCAAACGGGGGTTTCCCAAAATTAGGGGTACCTTTTTGGGGGTCCGTATAAGAAGAACTATAGTGTTTTGGGGTCTATTTTTGGGTCCCTTCATTTTGGTACAGTATCGTTGGACCCATTAGGCTTGAGAAGATTCAATCTCGGACATCACTGACTCCATAGCAATGGATCTGCGCGGCGTTGTTTGAGAACATGCTGGCGCAAACTCAAACCCTCGCCAATAATAGTAAAGACAATCAAAAGATTATACTGACGCCAAATCGGGGGCTTCAAGCCTGTGTTCACTCTTTTTGGCTAGCTCTTGGGCAAACTACGCAAACCCGTAGGAGGACCCAGAAGGTAGAAGCTCCAGTATGGTACCCTACAAGGTCTTGAAGTCATGGGCTCGGCCGCCCAACCTGTATCGGATTCCTCAGTTAGGATCAACAGCAGGATGCCTACAGCAAGAGTTTAGGGTTTAGGGTGTAGGTTTTAGGTTTTGAGGTTTAGGGTCAAAGAGCAGCGCTGCCCTTGCCCCCACTGGGCCAACGGAGGACTCTAAACCCTAAACCTCGGCTCCCCTACAGTAACAGCTGCGACGCAGTGTAAAAGGAATTCTGACCGCCCTTTCATAAGACGCCTCTAAGGACAGTTACTGCAAGCGGGAATGACCCAACCTAAGCCTCAAACGGTGCTCTGAAATTCCCTAAGCCTTCACGCCCAAAATGAACTTTCACCACGCCAATAACAGATTTTCGCAATGTACTGAAACAAACAATACTGGGACTTGGGTACTGCCCCCCCTCACTAACAGTTGGATAACAATTTGGATTCCTAATAGGATTATATATAGCCCTTAATAGGACCCCTAATATCGACTGTTACTGGGAAGGGGCAGTACCCAAACTGGGACCATTTCCTGGGTGTCCAAAGGGGCCTGTGAGCACCACCTTCCTTTCAAAGCGGGCCTCCAACCCTAAACCCTGAACCGTCCTGGAGCTCGAGATCATCGCATATTCTGGAGCCCTTGACAACACCTCAACGGCCAAGTTGTGAAGTTTGGAGACTACTAATCCCAAGAATCCTCTCCCTATAATCCCCTTTAAGGCTAAGGAGTTTAGGGTTTAGGGTTCAAACTAATTTGAAGACTACCGTTTTGTACGACCATGGGGTCCCATGATGAACATGTTCCACGCAGGGGCTTCAGTCGAGCTACTAACTGTTGGATTATGAGTTGCTTGCATCTTCATAAACCTAAACCCTGAACCCTAAACCATGGCATTGCTTGCATCTTCAAACATTGGGGAGGCTATGGAAGATGAAGCCTGACTTGAGGTGAGGTTCATGGGACATAGGAACTACTTGCAAGTGAACTTACAGGTATATCCCCCCCTTATATAGATAGAATATGGTTTTGGGTATATTATCATAAGATCCCGAGTTAGCCCAAATTCTATCTACTTAAGGGGGGCTATATGTATATTCAGGGTCTGGCGTTTGGGGTTCATGGTACTCAGGAACCACTTATAAATGGGCACATACCCCTACTCATAATCAAGAGCAACGCCTATAAGGGCCGTTCAAGGGGCTTATAGGCAGAGTCCTATGCTCAGTTAAAAATAGTTACTAAGTCCCATAAACCTCCAAGTATGCCTTCATGGACCCATCAGCCTAAATTTCTAAACCCTAAGCCCGAAACCATAAACCGGTGTAGCGATCCAATCAAGTCATCCCCCTCCTTTGCGCCATCTGTGCCATTTGGGGGGGCACCTGGGACATCTGCCGCCTAAACCCTGATCCCCAAACTCCAATCCCTGAACTCTAATCCCTAAACCCTAATCCCTAAAGCTTGGGTCATTCCCCCTTATAACTCCTATAACCCATTGTGGTAACAGTTACTGTAAGGGGGAATGACCCCACCTAAAGCCTAGAATCCCAAAATTCCGTCCTAAAATATGATCCCCCAGGTCCTCTCTTTATCTGTCTCCTGTTTGTTTTGATACAGCCCACAAAGGTACAACAGAAACCCATTGAAAGGGACCACCCATCTGTATAGCTTACAACCCTTCTCTTGGGTTGCTGTTAAGGAACGTAAAAAACTTAAGTTGCCTTATCAGGGGTATATAGAAAAATAGGGTTTCCTTGTTAATGCAACTTAATATAAGCTCTTAACAGCAACCCCTAACCCTAAACCCTAAACCATCACATTGGAGAACTCCCCAAGTCAAGGCAAATCTGCATCTGAGCCACTACTGCCCGTGAGGCGTTTGGAGGCGGAGGCCGCCGCGCTACCCATCCGGAAATTTCCGTTCGGAATCTAGGAAGGCATAAAGGTGGTTGTCAAAATTATGGTCCCTTTTTGGATCCCTATAGTAATACGGCACCTAATATTTAGGGTACCCAAAAAGGACCATAATTTTGACAACCGCGCATAAGTCGAACACTAAAACATGCTATCTGCTTTTGTAGGTATAGAAGAAACTATACTGCTGCCTAGTTAATGTGGGGATTTTCCCCACTCGTAAGCCTAAACCATCATGGGCCCTTGGGAGTTTGAGAATTGCGGTGCAAAAATTCTATGCGTGAAAGTCTGTGTTACAGCTCCTAGTATCCCCTTAATAATCCCTATAACACTGCCCGGATAATCCCCTATATAACCCCGTTTAAGGAGTTTAGACTGTAGCTCCAGGAAGTGCAGATGAAAGCCTGGGGATACAATCATTCTCTCTCCTAAATCCAGCGATGTGGGTCCACTTGGCGTTGAATTGTTGAAAATTGTCTACCACAACCACACTGAAGGCATGGAAGTATGTTGGCTATTGGTTTGAGCTTCTGTGGATGGCTTGAGCATTTGTGAGGCCCGTGCGAGCGCATCCGTAAGCGAGCTGCTAGCATGAGCGCCATATGCGGCCTCATGAAACCTGCGAGTAGGACACAAGGAGGCGGGGTTGCCCATAGCACTACGAATGTGTCAACGATCACAGGCAAAGCAGATGAAATTTGTACACTTTTATGCCACCAAAACCAGCACATCGCTCCGCGGGGAGTCAATGTGGAAAAACAAAATCTGCCACTAATGCAATAATACTGCCGGTCATCGCCGCAGCTACTCAAAAGCACTTCGTCAAGAGTGAAACTTGCATGCAAGCCTCTGAAGCTTAGGACATCACGGTACCATTGCACCACACGCCATTGCAGCCACCGCAGGTGGTTGGGGTAGCACACTCTGTGCCCGGGACAGCCCTGTGACCTTGATACTTCTCTGCCATCTGACAGACCTTCAAGATTTCTTCCGGGCTGGTTGGGGCAGCACCCAGCTTCTCAGAGCCAAGCTCAGGATCACTGCGCTCACTGGGGTACGCGCAATATCCACTGGCTGAATCTGTCATCGGCCAAGTCTTTTCGGTCTCATTGTCCTTCTCCAAGGGATAGACCTCCTTTGTGGCCTCTGTCTCATTGGCAGCCTGAACTTTCGTCTGCAAGAGTGACTTCACGGTACCGTTGCACCACACACCATTGCAGCCACCGCAGGTGGTTG
>CAJNIZ010043868.1:39206-50875 GCA_905231905.1 Symbiodinium pilosum
GACTAGTCTTGTTGCGCCTATCTATTGGTCTCGTGCCAGCCGCTGAAAACCCTCAAGGTTTCGCGTTTAGGCTTTCGTGCTTTCTCCGCCACTGGGTCGGCGGACTGAGCCGGAGGCTCTTAAGTCTATATTAAGGGTCCTATTATATTTATTATTCAACTGTTACTGAGGGGGGGGCCAGTTTAGGGTTCAGAGCGCATATGGCCAAATTTTCTGCTCATGTTCTGTTGTAGAAACAAAAACAGCAACATCTTTAGCATTTTGGTGGCGGCTGCGAGGACAGACCCTAAACCAAAAAACCCAGGCCCTAAACCCTAAACCTTGAAACCCTAAACCTGAAACCCTAAACCTCAGACCCTATGCCCCAAACCGCACTTTGCCAGGCCTCAATTGCCTTACGCATTCGCCACTATTCTTCATGCGACTTTCAGGATGCGGGGTTACTGGGTTTAGGGTTTAGGGGTTTAGGGTTTAGGGGTTTAGGGGTGTAGGGTTTATTCCTGTAATGATATTGAGTTTAGACACGCGCATCGCGCAGCAGTGCCTATGATATTGGGTTTAGGGTTAAGGGTTTAGGAGGGTAATATTGGGATAGTGGAAAAGAGAATGGAAACAATTATAGTATATTTGTGTAATATAGGGATAATAGAAAAGAAAATCGAAACTGCTATTTAGGGTTTAGGATTTTAGGGTTTAGGGCTTTCACAACTTTAGGGTACCTGTTTCAGACCCTGTAAATGGGAATCCGACATCCGGAGATCTTCTGGGGCGCTCGGATTGTGACCCCACAGTCCATACCATTAAGACTTATGAAGCCTCGGACCCCAAACCTGGCAAAACACCCAGCAATGCCCTTGTTCTGGACTTGACACTACCCCGAAGTAGTTTTATTCCAGAAAAAATGTTTGAAGGCTTGCTGAAGTATAGCAAGGCATCCTAGCAATGACAGGACACTAGGGCTAGGGAGCCCCTGAAGACCTATAGGGTTTAGGGTTCCTGGCATCGTCAGCAAGAGAGCAAAGGAGGGAGGTTTAAGGTTTAGAGCCCCGCAAGACTTGGGGGGAGATCTTTTTTTGAAGGGCACCGTAAACCCTAAACCCATAAACCCTAAACCCCTAAAGCCTAAACCCATAAACCCTAAACCCCTAAAGCCTAAACCCATAAACCCTAAACCCCTAAAGCCTAAACCCATAAACCTTAAACCCCTAAAGCCTAAACTCATAAACCCCAAACCCCTAAAGCCTAAACCCATAAACCCCAAACCCCTAAAGCCTAAACCTTAAACCCTAAACCCCTGATGCATCCAAGCCACAATGTCAGCTGTGCGGAATAACTCCAAAGCCTCGCGAGCGCTGGGCCTGGATCGCTCCATGAGCTATATGGGTTTCGGGTTTAGGGTTTAGGGTTTTAGGGTTTAGGGTTTAGGGGTTTAGGGTTTATGGGTTTAGGCTTTAGGGGTTTAGGGTTTATGGGTTTAGGGTTTAGGGTTTAGGGTATAGGGTTTAGGGTATAGTCTAACCCCCTTAATAATGGAGAATCAAATGGAAAAGAAAATGGAGAAATGGAAACTGCTATATCTATAGGGTTATGTAAGGGTTATATAAGCTATAGTCTAACCTCCTAGCATCCGCTTAATACGCCCTATATAGTATTCCCCTGAGGGCCTGTGGGGATTCTATAATTGGGCTTAGGTTTTCGGCACAGACATCGCACAGCAGGTTTTGGGGGTTCGGGTTCAGGGTTTAAGGCGAACTTGGAGATAATGTACAGCAACTCTAGCACAGCACTGCCCATTGCGGTGCTGAAGGGAGATCCTCGTTGTGGAACCTACCCATATGAGCTTCGTCTGTTGCTACTGTCAGATTCGCAGACAAGAAAAAGTAGCTACACCTGCCGCGAGCAAGAGTAACCCCCCTACCTTCTTTGAGCACAAAGGTGCTCGCAATCTGCTATCCGTTCTGTTGGCGCACGAAAGGGAATCCATTCCATTTGATTTTTCCTTCATTCCCTGCCAGCGAGGAGAAGGAAAGAATGGTGAATGATAACCATAACGGCGACTCATTCCTTCCCAACCTGGTGTATGGGCATTAGGGCTTAAGGTTTATAGAGCAGTTGCCAAGTAGTTATTGCTTGGAGAATCCTTTCGAGTCTCTTGGTCGTGTGGCCGCCTTGCAGGAAGGAGAATGAAGCAGTTAGCAGCCGATTCTGTTGGCAGCCGATTCCTTGTGCATTGCAGGTGCTACAAGGCAGCAAGAGAAGTGTCTAGAAAGATCACCCCAAACGATGCCTTTATAGTACCCGTGGGGCTTTAAAATGTCCAAGTACCATGTTCAGGTCTGTTTGAGGTACGGCTACAACATACTTCTGCACGGAACCTGAAACCATACTAATGGTAGTTAACACCATAAAACCTACCAGTTTCCATGTCAATGCTCTTTTCCATGTGATTCTCCATTATTGGGGTAACGACCCTCCAGTCTACATAAACCCTAAACTCCCAAGGCTTCATTGAGTAATATCTTATAAGCCCTATATGATTCATCTGGGCGTGTACATTCGAGGTTTGTTCTTGAGGGCCTGAAAGACTCCAGCATCTCATGTATTAGGGTCTAACGAAAAGCACTGATAAATTATCATGTCTTCCCCCCAATATAACACGGTTTATGGTTTAGGGTTAACCCCTCGCTCCTTAATTATAATCCCTCCAACATAGTACGAGAATGTACCGATGTAGTATCAGGAGAGGGGGGGAGAACTCTTAGGGGAGGTGATGAACTTGGAGACGAGACCATTCCAGAAATCTTGTTCAACCCTGAACCTGAAACCCTACAAGCAAGGCACATAGGGTTGTCGGAGAAGATCCGGATTTTCCAGCCTTGGCAAGGACGAAAGTCTAGGGTTCTGGTTGTTTGGGGCATTGGGCTTCCTTATGCCAATGCTCAGTGCTCCGTTGCCTCGGGATCTAATGGATGGGAGCTGTGGTCAAAACCATCCCTGAAAAGGGCGAAGCCATTTGAAATCTCCTGTTCTTCATTTGGTAGCTTCTCAAAGTCTTGGTCCCACATCTACCACTGAACATGAGACCATTCAGTTTCCAAACGGTTCAGCTTCTTTTAGGGTTTAGGCCTAGTCCATGTACACAAGGGGGCAGTATATAAGGTTATGTGAGATATACAGTTCTCGTCAAAGTCTCTCTGTCTCTCTCTGATCTCCGTGAACTCGAGCTCTCGAGCTAGGGGTTTCTCATCCCATTTGTAAACCTTTCGTGGTTTCCTGTTCCTTATCATTGTGCAAGGGGCTGGGCAAGTGCACGTTGGCTTTGATTAAAACCTTATCCGCTTTGTATTCCTCATCGATTCATTGCCACTTTACAATCAATTTACAGAAAACTGGAAACATGGGATTGCCATGCACCGCCCTTCACGTGACCTCCAGCAACTGCTCCTGTCTGACAGGAGCTCGTACGGAGCGAAACGCTAAACCCTTAAACCGTGTACTGGTGATCAGGTCAATGGCGAAATATTAGGGTGCTTTCTCGGCATGTTTCCCAAAGAAGCTTCGGCATGTGGGGATTGCATTGGGGCTGCTATGGGGATCCACTCCCTTCTTTCCTACCACCCATCAGCATGTTGATTGAGTTCTGGAACACTCAACTTCCGTCAGCCTGCCTCGACCGCGCCGTTGTCGACATGCGGGTTGTTTTCGTGCATTGGGGGCTACGCATTCTTGTCCTGTCGCAGACCATATGGTGGCAGGTGGCAACGATTGCCGTTGGCATTCATCACAAAGGGAGAGCCGAACACTGCCTATATCCGACGGCATCATACCGTCGCATCGTTACCAACAGCAACAGCTCCGCAAGCAAAGGAGCGGCAAATGGTCCCTGGACAGTGAAAGAATCAGGGTAGAAAAAAGAGAGCGAATGTAGCTCAGAAGCTGGGTTGCTGTTAAAAAAGTCACATCGTCATAGAATGGGCGCATAGTCAATAACAGGGTCTCCTAATTATAGTAACTTATTTTAAGTTCCTTAACAGCAACCCAGGAGATTGGGGCACGGACGCAAATCACACTGGGAGTCGCGCCGTCGCCAACCAGCGCTCGCATGCCATTCAGCAGCTCAGCTTCGTTGGCTACTCTCCGCGTAGTGGCCTTGGGACTTCAAGACATCGTGGTTCCTAGTAGGAAATGAGAGAACATATTCTACAGAGATTAAATGAGGATTACCTGCCCTTATGACCTGCTAAGAGCCAGTAAGAGGAAAGATCAAATGAATCACGTTGGGATGGAAGTCTCGGAAGAGAGAGGTGGCAACATGTGGCAACTCAAGATAGCCCCATACTTGGAAACCCTATCACACACAGACAACGCATCCTTCAATAGCGGCATCTCCAAAACCATAGGCCAATCTGAGATTCTTCTCAGCCATTCTCTCGTATTTTGGTTTAGGCCTTAGGGTTCAGGAGCTGAACTGCAACTAAGTTCCACATCCCTTTTATGCATCCGCAACGTCACCGTAGCGAGCTCTGGTGAACAACCGTGCGGATGCTGTGATAACTTAGCAGTAAGGGTAAGTGCAGTAGTAGCTAAAAAAGACATCAATAAGAATTAAACCAAAAAAACAAGAAAATACAGTTGTCAATAGTCGCTGATAGTGCAGGCTAGCCAAGAGCAGGCTGATTTGCTGAAGCAGAAGAGGCTTAGCTCCTGCAGGGCTCTCGGGCAATCCATTTCTGAAGAACTTGGAATGGGGGTTTCCCAAAATTAGGGGTACCTTTCAGGGGTCCCCATAATACGGATTACAAGATTTTTGGGTCTATTTTCGGGTCTCCTTCTTTTCGGAAACTACCAAGTCAAAAAACGCAAGGTTGAGCATTCCTCCGTGTAGTGCTCCCAGCACTTCGTAAAAATTATCTGCTCCCCCTGAATCTGATTAAGAGATGCTCTTCTTTTAGCAGCAGGTCTCCTTCAATACACTACTTATTGTGAACATCCATTATACAGGCCACTGCTGTGTTAGCAGCCCCGAGATAAGCTATCGTCTAAACTCCTAGTATCCCCATTAAGAAGCCCTATGATACTCCATATATAATTCCCCATGTAACCCCGTTTTAAGGGGCTCCCTTCAAGGAGTTTAGACTATGGCTCAGATAGCGGTCTAATCTTGGTGTCCCACCACAGCCCGCTGGATCCACAGCAACGTCTTCCCACCTGTGAGCATCTCCCCCATGCAAGAAATTGCCTGGTATCAGACACTGTGATTAACAAGTGAAACATTTTCCGGATCAAAAGCTTAGGATACACGGCTGAAGTCGTGTTATCCTCAAATGACGCACGACTAGACTTAATTCGGACACAGGTTTGCATGGCGCACGCTACACGCAATCCAAAAGACAGCTAAGAGAACGGCGTTGCCAGCGTCAAGACCCTGTGCATTAGCTGGCACGTTGCCACTTGTAACCGCAACAGAACTCCTCGAGTCGATCACATGGTTGCTTCCAAGGACAATCTGAGACGACAACATCGCAATTATCCCTAGAACAAAATATCAGAAGCTCACAGCCTTAATTGCCTTGAGGTCTTTCTTCCGGCCCGGCTGGGCCATACGTGCGGCCGACGACCAAGTCTCGCCTGTCACTTCCAACATGCCCCTGCCCCGCATGCTTGAAAACCCCCTGCGATTGTAAGAAGGAAAAAATATGTCGCCGTCATAATATTGGGACTTAACAGACATGCCATGCATAAGTTTGCATGTGCTTCTGGTGCTTATAAACTGTGATGTCCTGTAGGAACCTTGAAAAATTTGGAACATGCTCAGCTCCCAAAAGCTAAAATTGGAAGACTTCCCTTCTTGGCAGAAGCGGCGCGTAGCGCAAAAGTAGAGTGCCACCAAGATGATGCGCATCCCCTGTCCCAGCTTCTCCTTGCTAGTTCGAAAGTGTCCTCTTGACCATGTTCGAAAACAAGATATTTTCCGAAGGATGTCAGTGACCTCAAACCCTTGAACAAGTAACAAGAGGATTACGAAAATCATTGTCTACCCAAGTACCCAGCAGTTTGGTGCCTCTCCGTTTGTCAGGGCGCTGCCAGAGCAAGAAATGCACGCACTCATCAGAAGCTTGGGGCAGCACAGTTGTTGCAATGCCCATCTCGGTGGAAGGAGGAACACATCCTCCCTTCTTGCTGACCCTGGCGCATCCTGCCATCTCCATGGTAATAAATGGTTAATGAGACATCAGAGCAGCGTATCCTGCCTTCTCTCCAAGTCTCCACTAAACGTGCCCTAAAGGGTTTCAAGCTTGCAGCAGAAGGCTGCTTCTCACGGCCTGCCAGTCGACGATGTGTAGCCTTAGAAGCTTGCTTGTGGCCAGAAGGGACAGAAGGAGTGAATCCCTCCCACATCTACCTCACGCCAGGGTCCCTTTAAGGAGCGCCACCCAAACAAAGCTGCAAAACAACACGTTTGCTATAAGCATGCTGAAGCTTCTTGCTTTCAGCACATGTGTCTGCGGGCTTAGCTTTGGGGGCGGCGGCCGCCTAGGCCAATGTTCGAAGGCCCTCCTTGATGTGCTTTGTTTTTGAAAGTCCTACAAACTGCAGACCGTTAATCCAGATCAATCGACCCAGGGCTCTCAGAACCAGAGGTGCCTGAAAAAGGGATCCTGCTTGAGATCTATCCTTCCAGCAGGGCGAAATCCCGGATTACTAGCTTTAGTTGCCAGAAGATCTAAACAGTTCTTAAGAAATTAGGGTTCTAGATTCGATCTATGTAGAGCTTCCTTTGCTATCATGAGGTTCACGCTGGCGCACCATGAAGCGTGGCTCCGAAACGCGGGCAGCGCCCATGAAATGCGGCCTCACCTCAGTACCCAGCGTTCCTTCTTTGGGTAAATGGGTTGCTTACGCTGCGGTCAGTGCTATCTGTTGGAGCAAGGGAGAGGGCTTAAAGCTGTGGAAGGAGAAGATCATGATGTGCATAGATTCCATCTGACAATGGTCTGTCCTCCCGAGGGAGCGAAGCTCAGCACAGGAAGATCCAACCCGTAAACGACATGCACGGCTATTGAGACGAACCCATACCATCAGTTCCGGATCATGCATTCCCCCCCTCCTTGAAATGAACAGCACCAAGGGTACGGCATCGTAGGGTATCACTTCGAAACCTGCCACTTCCGTCACGGATCCAGGGGCAAGGCAAAATGCACGCAATGGACAGCTGCTCAGAGCAGCCGGAGATTTGCTTTAGAGAACTTTGCGTGTGTCAAATAGCCACCTACAATTCGGAAGTAACAAGGGTAAGGAAACCATTAAAACGACATTTGGCGGGTCGCAGTGATCAGGAGTCTGGATCATTCCTCCGTGCAGCATTGAGCGAAGATCAAATCAAGGGCATCATAACATCGTGGATTTGTTCTTAGGATTTGGAATTTGGCCAAGACCGAATCCTGGCCTCCCTGGTCATCTTCGTTGGGATTGAAAGGCCTTTAATAGTGGGTACTCAGGTCCTCATAAGAGTCATAGAGGGTAGATGGAGGGTCTAGGCGGTACGGTAGGTGTTCAAGCTCGGGTTTGCCCCTCGCTCGAGACATGACATTAGATGCTTACGCGGGCCATGCTAGCAAACATCAACAACCATTCCGAAACGCACTGCAACAGTCTCTTCATTTGGATATGGAAAACCCATAACTGAATTCTATACATGAATGGGCACATACGAATTACAGCCTGTTTGTGAGCGCTGTACTAAACTAATTAAGAAAGGACAAGCAGCTATGCAGCATTTCTCCCAATCGTCACTGTTGGCCCTCAAAATACAAAGTCCTGCTCTACATCGTGGAACCCCAGGCACGTCATGACTCATGACATGTACACGCAGCAGCAGGATGAACTCATGTAACTGAGGGCTGGTCAAGGTTATTGTGCCTGTATGGGTTCCCGTTCTACTACGGTCTCCGAATGGAAAAGGTGCCCAACAAAGGATCATCATATTGACATCCTCCAAATCCTCAACCCTAAGCACTAAACCGGAAATAGTTGTCTTTTTCCATTATCCCTCCATAATTCCAACATATACCCTATCTCCTGAAACCCTCAAGTCCGGATTGACCCAAAGCCTGCCTCCCAAGACCTGCAGCCAGTCATACATGAAGGACTTGAGCTTCCCGCGGTCAGCGGGAATCTCAGATCACAGGTAGGCACACCCTAAATCCTATATAGGTTATATAGGGTTTATATTAAGGTTATATTGGGAAAACGGAAAAGAAAATGGCAACTATTATGATGGGGTTATATAGGGTTACATAGGGGTAATACAGGGGTTATATCTTAGGTGGGCCCCCCAC
The DNA here is from genome assembly GCA_905231905.1 of Symbiodinium pilosum. Lineage (NCBI taxonomy): Eukaryota > Dinophyceae > Suessiales > Symbiodiniaceae > Symbiodinium > Symbiodinium pilosum. The sequence goes on from CAJNIZ010043868.1 coordinate 47,546, forward strand.
CTAGTAACAGTGACTAAAAGGGATAGTGTTGATTATATTAAGGTCCTCTTATATTCCTATTACACCACTATGACAGGGTGGGGGTCCTCCTAGCCTATATCCTAAACCAGTATTCATCCACCATCACTCAGGTCGGCTGTGTCTATGAGATGCTGGCACTGGCACCTCCCTAAGATGTAACCTCCCCAAAGCCCTAAACCGCCTCAGACTGCTCAGAATTGCTGATAGGCAAAGAGGTGGTGGGCGTCCGAGCTACGCGTCCCGCAGATGCCCTGGATACTTCGGATTTAGGGTTTCGGGGAGGGCTTAATCAAGATTTATCCCCAATAATGGAGAACCAAGCAAAAAAGAAAACGGAAAATGGAATGGAAGCTGGGACTATACAGCGTTTTATTGGGTCATACTCAAAGTCTGGTGATACTGAAAATCTGCATGCAGCTCAAAACCTTGTACTGTAAGAATTACCGAAATCATGGGGTTGAGTAGAATACATCATGCAGGATCTTCAGTATCAACATTACCTACACTTCAAGAAGTCCCCAAACAATGCTCATCAAGAGCCTACTTGAAGGTTTAAGCTTCAGTAGAAGTGGGACTAGAAGTCCCTTGAGCCAGCTCACAATGACACTTTCAAGTAGAACCCATGTATAGCTAGTCATGAACTTACAGCATCCATGTATTCTACCAAGCCCCAGGCGAGTAAGGGAATCCGCTGGCGACTTACCTTGCGCATGTCAGCAACGCGAAGCTCTGTTAAGATTGTTATAAGTTTTAGGGTTTACGGCTTTTGGTTTAGGAGGTGGGCTAGTAATTGCTAAGCACGAGGTGCTCTACTCACCAGGTGAGGTCAAAAGAGTTGCCCGCTTGTTAACCTGACGCTGCATGCAAGCACAACAACCGTGCCACTCGGCGCGAAGCGGGCCAAGTTCAGTAATAATGGTAAAAAATGTAATAACAACAATAATAGCAATCTGAGAAATGCTAATAGGAGTCAATAAGAGCAAGAATGACCATACCAACAAAGTAATACGGATAAAGCATTAGTCTCTAATAATAATAGTAATAACAATAGAAATACTAAAAAGTGTAATAACAAGACTAGGTGCAAAAAAGAAGCAAACGCACTTGCACAAACTGAGCCCCCGGCCACAAGCCAAACGGCCAAGCCTCAATTGCTCTTGAAGACCTTAAAATCCTAAAGTTCCTTAGGAGTGTAGGGTTTAGGGTCTAGGGGTTTGGGGTTTAAGGTTCAAGGTGTCGGGTGCAGGGGGAGACGGGGAGACCTCAAAATCCTAAAGCTCCTCCTAGGAGTAAAAAAAAGGTGCCTAGGATTATAACGGCAACCCATATCCCAAGGAAAGCAGGGGTGCCTATTGGCATAGAAAGGCAACCCCAACCCCAAGAAAAGTACAATCCCTTATCACTAGCGTTATTACTATCATTTCTACTACTATTATTATTATTAGTATTACTACTAATATTATTCCTATCATTTGAGTACAAGAGATTCAGCCATGGCTGACCACAACAGTGGCTCTAGGCGCGGCCAAAAGGCGTGCCAGCTCATCGACAAGGAAGCTGAAGAAGTTGGCAGGGAACATGACCAATAACCACAACCTGAGGCTGAGTGCTGGTTGAACTGTCGTTTTCCGATCTCTGGAGGAGTTTAGGGGTTCAGGCTTTCGGGTGCAGGCTTTAGGATTTTAGGGTTTGGGGCATTTGGGCTCGTCTAAGAACTCAAGTATCTTGAGCGTGTCCTATTCTACCATCTGGATGAGCAGGTTCACATGACCCATCGCCTTAGAACAACTATCGTGGAAGCATGTGAAATTCCTGTGGTCGTGCTTCATAGCTTTTGTCGCCCACTTGTGCAGACATGCGAAAAAGAAGCATGTTCGGTCACTGGTTCCACTTTCTGGTTGTAGAGAATGAAGGAATGGGTTATACAGACTATGGGGAACCATCTACTACTATAGGGGATGCTATTCAGGACTTCTATGGGGTTGCCACCACTAAGGTGGTTATCCTTCGTGACTTGGCGCAGCGCAACCGTCACATCCAATGTAGTCCCTCGGGAGCATATGCAGTGCATACCACAAGTCTGGTTCGTTTCAGAGTTTAGCTTAGGGTGTAGGGCTTAGGGTTTGGAAGCCTGGTCATGTGGGCCACGTTGGGCAGTCACGGGGGACGTATCCACCAGCAAGCGTGGTGTCTTTGATGCTTTCATGTCAAAACTGTATCCGAAATTCTCCCTGCAGGTGATGCCACTTCAAACCATCTAAAGTGAACTTGTCCTTAAACCGTGAACCCCAAACCCTAAACCCTGAACCCTAAACCCTGAACCCTAAACCCTTAACCCTAAACCCTAAACCCGAAGCCCAGCCAGGTGTTGGACGCGACTGGGAGCCACTTCACTGGCTCCTTTGGAGCCTGTGGTTCCGGGAGATTCCTCCGCTGGGAGATCTTACATGCTAGTGGTTGGTAGGGTTTAGGAATTAGGGTTTAGTGTTTCCTAAACCCTATATAACCCCAGCTAATATATTCCCATATTCCCTACTAACCATCAGTAAAAGAACTCTTGGGTGATTCTTTCAATGCTGGAGGTGCCTTGAAGGTTGTGGCGTGGATCTACGAAACCCTCCATGCTCGTGAGCATGTTGAAGCTGTACAGCAGCGCGCAGACTTCTTTCAGCCCCAGTAGCTCTTTGGAAATAATCTCCCAAGGTACTCGAATGTAGGGTGACGGATTCTGAGTACAAGCTCACTTGTAGCGGAAACCACTGTGCACAAATGCCTCCTGGTAGGAAGCTCTGCAAAATCTTTGTAACCTCGCCAAGAACGACCCCCCCTCGCAATGCCTAGAAACAGTCACCACCAGGGAAAATTGGAAATCAAATTTTGTGGTCCCTACATTTTGTTCCTATAGTATCACTGTTACTGGGTGCGGGCCTGGACCCTGAACCCCAAACCCATAACCTCATTATGGAACTTTACAGGCTCAAGGCCAACATTGACTTTATAACCCCGAATATACTATGTAACCGTTACATAACCCTAGTTTCAATTGCATGTTCATAGGCCTTCTATCGGATTCTCCATTCTACATTTCCTATATATCCCCATGTCTCCCTATAGAACCCTATGTAGCCCCTACAACCCCAAATAAGATGAGGTCGAGAGGCTCATGCCATGGGACCTGCTTGTCGTAGTAGGGCACAAAGATTTGGCAGCCCTTTGAGATCACCTGGGCCATTCTTTGCTGCTTGCTGCTTGGCCATGGCGCTTTTCAAGTATTCAAGTTGGGACATTCCCCCTTACAGTAACTGTTAC
>CAJNIZ010043869.1:0-39556 GCA_905231905.1 Symbiodinium pilosum
CCACTGTGGCCTACCGGCCACAATATAGATTCTGAAGGTAAAGTTAACCCAAGAACCCCAGCATATAGGAAACACAAGCTCAAAGCAAGTCATCCCTCCCCAATCCCTCCCGCCAATCCCCGAAGATCAAAACACCCAATAGGAACCCAACCATAGTTCAGGCCATATCGGATACTACCTGCAGAGGGTTGAACATGCGATTGCTTCTAAATCTAAGCACTAAGCTGCAATCCTTAAGGGTGCACCCGATAATCTCCTTTTTTGAAAAGCTCTCATGCTGCTACTATTGCTACCTTTTTGGTCCCCCTAGACCCTAGATCCTCAACGACTAAACCCCAAGCTCTTACATCTTAAAAACCCCTTAAGCAGCAAATAACCCCCCAAACCCCTAAGCCCTAAACCCTCAACCCCCAAACCCTCAAGACGGTGACCCCCAAACCCTTAAGCCCCAATGCCCCAACAACTGAACACAGAACGCCTAAACTCAAAATCTTCAACCCTAAACGCTTCCTGAACGATGAGAGCTGAACCCTCAAACGCATCAACTGATGGCCTGCGCCTTTGCTTCGATCAGCATTTTGGCCAGCCTTCCGGCGGGATGTTATTTGTCCCGAAGCTTTTTTTTAAACTAGGGCTCAGAATGTTACAGGGCTTTCATTTTCGCATGGTTGCATGTAGGTGCGTGTATTTTGTTTGTACGTATGCATGCATGCAGGTATGCAGGTATGTAGTCACGTAGATAGGTATGTATGTACGTATATATGTGCGTATGTGCGTATGTGTGTATGTGTGTATGTATGTATGTATGTATGTATGTATGTATGTATGTATGTATGTGCGTATGTATGTAGGTAGGTATGTATGTATGTATGTATGTGCGTATGTGTGTATGTGTGTGTATGTATGTATGTATGTATGTATGTATGTATGTATGTATGTATGTGCGTATGTGTGTATGTGTGTATGTGTGTATGTATGTATGTATGTATGTATGTATGTATGTATGTATGTATGCGTGCGTATTCATGTCGGTATGCGTCCGTATGTGTCTATGCGCATCTGATTGTGAGCACTGTACATGCGTACATACACCCGAATACGCATACATATCTGTATACATACACAGACACATACACATACACATATGCAAATACATATACCATCATATGAGTATACATATAAATATATACATACACATTGACATGTACGTACCTTTGCATACATGTAATATAGAGGCATACATGCACATACCGAAGTCTGTACGATACCGAAGTCTGTACGACATGTGTATACCCTCGCCGGCAGTCTCTCCCCGAGCAGGCAAAAAGCCAAAAGCAGAGGCCCATAGTTGCCAAAGGGCTGAGGGCTTGAGCCATGAGGATTTTGAGTCCAAACGTTGGAGGCTTTGGGCATTTGGGGTTTAGGAATTCAGGTTTGGGGCTCACTGTTTCAGGCCCGGAGTCTGGAGTTTCGGGCACCCTAAACCCTAAACCCTAAACCCCATTGCGTGCGGCAAGGAGTCTCAAGGTCTCATGGGCGACTTTTGTGTGCTGCCCCAACATCATAAAGCCCTCTACAGGGAAGTGCATCCCCTAAACATCGTGCCAGTACATATAGGAATTTCCCAAATTAGGGGTACCTTTTTGGGAGTCCCTATATTAAGGATTATAATATTTTGGGGTCTATATTGGGGTCCCCTTGTTTCGGGAAACTACCATATAGGGGTGAATGCTAGTAAAAGGGGATGGGGTCTTATTTTTGGGGGAATACTAAGTTGCCTTGAGTCCACCAAGTTGGGGGGCGTCGGCGACGACACTAATAACACCACCAAACCCCAAACGCTGAAACCCTTAAACCCTAAACCCTTGGCCAGGAAACTTTTGAACCCTATACCGTTTAGACCCTTGAACCCTAAACCCTTAGCCCCCAAATCCTTGAACCCTATAGATCCCCAAACCCTAAAGCCATATCAATCGTGACACCGCACCAAGGGATGCCGCAATCTTTGTATTCCGAGTTTATGGTTTAGAGGGCCCCAAACATTGCACCTAGACCTGAACCTATACAAGGGGCAGGCATCCCTTTGAAATTAGGGCTTAAGGTTGCAGGACTTAACGTTTAGGGTTTAGGGACATTGGGTCCAAATGGGCTCCTGTGTATGCACTTTAGCTGTCAACTTCTGAGTAAGTATATACTGTTGGGGGGGGGGGCAAATGAATTTGAGGTCGGGTTGAGGTACCCTATACAGTAAATGTACAAGGACCCTCGGACTACAATATTGGTGATTCTCCCTGTAAAGCCCATAACCCTGTTTCCATTTCATCTTGAATTTTCTTTGCCATTTGCTTCTCCATTCTCGGTTGTATATATCCCCAAACCCTAAACCCTAGATCCTAAACCCTCGACCCTGTAACCCTGCAGCTGCAGAGCAGGTGCCTTAGAGAGTGGTGGCTAGCAGTGGCAGCCAGCATCAGCGGAGTCTGCCCTCGAAGGGTCCTGGTTGAAGGTGTAGGGTTTAGGGATTTAGGGTTTAGGGTTTAGGGATTTTGCGTTTAGGGCTTAGGATTTTGGGCTTATACCCCCGAATATCACATGGAAAAGCAAATGGACCCTAACTCAACCATGATTATATGGGGCCTTATGGGAAGAATTACCAACATTGCCGTGCTTGGTTCCCCAAAGGGCCCAGGTACCTACATAGTAAACCTGCTAAGTACGTAGGGGACCTTTTGGGGCCGAAGTATACGCTCCTCACATATGTTTAGGTACCTGGACCATTGGGGTTTGCTGGAAAGCAATGCGTGGGCTCGTGAGATACGACAGACTCCAAGATCTTTACAGACTTCGGGCTTCAAGACTAGGGTTTAGGGTTTAGTCTAGAGTGTAGGGTTTGGGGATTATGGTCAGACCATGTAGACCAAGCTTTTCCAACAACACTGCCGCAGACATCTACCGTAAAGTCGAGTGCCTCTAACGAGATACTGCTCAGATCTTAAGATATGGTACTTCATGTGAGCTATAGTCTAAACTCCTAGTATCCCCCTTATTAAACCCTACAGTATCCCCCTATATAATCCCCTATATAAACCCCCTTTAAGGAGTTTAGACTATACTTCATGTGGTGTTTGAGGTTTAGCTTTGTTCCGCAGGGTTGACGTTTGGGTTTGGGACCTGGCGATATCGCAAGATGAAGGACCTTCCAAGACCATGATCCCATCTCTAAGTGTTTGCTCTTCTATCCCTTGCAATTGGGATGTAAGGTTTAGGGGTACTGAAAACAGTTGAACTTGCATTTCAAAGAGGCCACTATTCTGGTGGGGGCACCCAGATTCGCAACATCCTACAAAACCAGATCACGTCACACAATCATGGGCGCCAGCCCTGCAAACATCCCGAGATAGTAGTTACAAAAGCCCTACACAGCGGGAGAAGAGCAAAAGCTTGTCTTGATCCCCAGGAGTCAGGGAAAAAAAGATCATTTTCCTGCAGCCTATAAGCCCTGCACTTTCTCTATCCCTACGTATCCCTATATGGCCCCGTACATCCCTATGTCCCTAAAGTTCCCTATACGTGCCTAGATATCCTTATATGTCCCTATAAATCCCATAACATCCCTATACATCCCTACAAACCCATCATCCCTGTTTACGCTTATATGTGTATAGATATGTATATATACATATAGACATACGGATATATATATATATCCATTTATGTCCCTGTACATCTGCTAAATGCTCTGAACCCTAAAGCCTAAACCCCAAACTCAACCCAGAAATCCTAAACCCTAAACCCACTGGGGTCCTGCAGTCGGGTGCTGCACCGGACCTCAGCGCGCGCTCTGCGGCATCAGGGTCGCCGTGGCGCACGGCATGAAAGAGCCTAGGATGCCAGCTTTGGGGCTTAGGGCTTAGGGTTTAGGATTTAGGTTTTAAGGTTTACAGGCCGTTAGCATCATCAGCATTGAATTCGGGGGGCTATAGAAAACTACCCCTGCTTCGCAAGACACCGAAGCTACAACTGCAGGGAGTTCTCGGCGAATAGATGCCCAGGTTGTTGAATACCCGCATACGCGGGTACGCGCCGGGCAGTCATGAACAGGCGTGCCTGGTCCAAGACTGCTGCTCGGCTCATGACGAAGTAGTTGAGTTGAGCCAATTGAGCAGCCATACGTTGGCCCGCCTCCTGCAGCGCGTGCAATTGGTACCAGTACTGGTACTCCATTGCTATGCAGCAGGCAATGGAACGCTAGTGATTTTTGTCTCCAACCCTGGCAAGGAAGGCCTAAGGGTCTGGGGTTTAGGATTTAGGGTTTAGGATATGAGGATTTAGGGTTGAGGGTTTTGGATTTAGGGTTTAGGATATAAGGTTTAGGGTTGAGGATTTAGTGTTTAGGGTTTAGGGTTCACTGTTCAGGGTTCGGATTGGGGGCTCCCCTTACTTACAAAGGAGCTTATACGAAGATTTATAGGGGAGCGTGAAGATACATTGAGGCTAAGGTTCATTGACAACATAAGGAAATGTTGGCTGTAGCTCATATGGCAGTTTACAGGGACACCAAAATAGGTCCCTTCTAGGGGACCCTAGAATGGGGATTCAACCCAAGACCCTAAAACCCCTGCAAATGTTGGCTCACTTCCTTTGATTCCATCTGAAGGAAATGGAGGGGCCTTCAAAGCGACCTCTGATGCTAGCATGCCACCCCAAGAGATGCCGCTGATGGTCCTTGGTGATTGCTAGCCTTCTTACACCATCCCGAGTTTAGGGTTTAGGGTTTAGGGTTTCGGGTGAAGGTGAATGGCCAATGATGCCCTCAAATGAGTAGCGCCTTTTCGGTGGTGGAACCCACTTAGATCATGTTCTTCTTAGGAACACTATACCCGAAAAGGGGCAGGATGCAATCTTGCTTCGTGCTAGGAACTGCAGTACTCCCATTAAGAATACTATGCAATGGGAAGTTTAGAGTGAAACCTTCAACTAGATAGGCAAGTTTTTCCAGCTTTAGAACTCACAGTCACAACAGCACGAAGGCTGTAAGCAAACACTCTGAAAACATGACGTGCTCAACCCGAATGTGATCCCATGGCTATACTGCCCTACACCTCTGTCCCCCTAAGCCAAGAACTTTCAGGACTCTCGATGCTCCCCTGCTGGCACCCTATATAAATCCTAAACCCTAAACCACAAACCCTAAATCCTAAACCCCCAACCCTAAACTCTAAAACCTAAATCCTAAACCCTAAACCCAAAAACCCTAAAGCCTAAAGCCTGAACCCCAATTCCTAAAGCCTAAGCCCTAGCTCAGCTTCTCAAAACTGCGGGCTTTTCGGGATCCTTGGGATGCATGACCTTTGCAAAAAGATGATTTTGGGTTTAGGGTTTAGGGTTTAGGGTTCAGGGTTTTAGGGCTTAGGGGGGTTCTGGGTTTGAAGGGTTTAGGGTTTATAGGATTTAGGGACTAGGGTTGAGGGTTTAGGGGTAGCTATGAAGGAGTATAGCACAGGGACCTAAAAACATCAATATTCTGAAGACACTACGTATACTATAGGGGCCGAAAATTCGAATTACCGATATGACGGTTCTAGATTCCTTGAATGATAATATGAGCTATAGTCTAAACTCCTAGTATCCCCCTCAATAACCCCTATAATACTCCCCTAAATAATCCCCTATATAACCCCGTTTAAGGAGTTTAGACTATGGCTCATATAGGGTACCTCAAACGGACAATGAAATGATGAACTTCGAAGTCCCAGGAGCTGTGCATCCAGTTCTGTGATGCCTGAGACCAGAACATTAGGGTTTAGGGTTTAGGGTTTGCATTCTTGCACTCAGAGCTTGGGAAACTGCTGCAAGGAGGTTGCGCAGTTTAGGGTGCATAGTTCAGGTCTTACATTAAGGTGGGAGATGGTATGATCCTACAAGGCTTTTTCTGCCAACTGTGTAGTTGGACACCGGGCTGTGCAGGGATTTCGTAAGAGACTTCCCACACACACCCTGAGGCAAACAGAGAGCACCCATGGACTGAGACTTGCGGATCTCACAGGCAAGTGTATGATCATGACACAGCCTCATGAACAGCAAAGCCTTTAGAAGTACGAAGTAGATGCAGTCACGCCAAGCAATCAATACAGATGTGACAAACTTGCCAGTAACTTCTAGCTCCTCGTGTTCGATCATGTCAAGAGTAGAACACTTCACCCTGACCCCTCAACCCAGCGCACTAAACGTACCTGTCGGAGTAGCAAAGATAAAAGTAGCAGCAGCAACAGGAGGAGTGGTAGCCAGCCGCGGCAGTAGTAATAGTCATGATAGTCATACTAGTAGCGTGACGAGGAAGAGCAGGCGCAACAGCAGTGGCTGCGCTTGGGGATCTCTCAACACAGTCCCTATATTATCCCTCAAGGCATGATCAACAATATCATGGCCTAACTAAAGTATCTAGGATACTTCAAGATGTGACCGCAATGTCCATTTCATTTCCAAGTTTTTGCGTTTGGTTCTCCACTGTTTGCATATACCTAGTGTCCAGTGGGAGATAGCCACCCACCCACCCCTGATAAACCCAGTTTCAGTGTCCTTGCCCATGTCCTTCTTTGAATCCTAAACCCGAAACCCTAAATCCCAAACCCAAACTTTGAACCCTCAACCCTAAACCCCAAAGCCTCAACCCTAAACCCAACCCTTAGACCCTCCGTAATTTTTGTTAATAAGACTCCCTCCCGTCCAGCCTGGGTGAAAGAATTCGTCGCGGGCCTCCTTACTGCTCTGCCGGCTCCTACGGTGAACTGAGCTTTACAGGGGTTAGAAAGGGATTATAGGCGTTATATAGGGTTTAGGGTTTAAGGTTTAGGGTTTAGGGTTTAGGGTTTAGGGTTTAGGGATTATAGGGGGTATATTGGGGTTATATTGGAAAAATGGAAAATGAAATGGAAACTACTACTTAGGGTTTAGGGGTTTAGGGGTTGTGTGGTTTAGGGTTCCGGGTTTAGCGCTTGGGGTTTAGGGTCTAGGGCCCAGGGTTTAGGGTTTAGAGGCTAGAGGGGTCCCTTTTTGGGGCCATAGGGGGTATGCGAGTAAATAAGGCTAAGGGTAGTACACTTCTAACGATCTCCCGCGCCCTCTCCACAAACTACATGCGCCTCAGTGTCTTTCTTCAACCCCGTCCCTAAACCTTAAACTCTAGACCGCAGTGTTTAAGAAGAGCCAACATGCCGCACCTGTGGTTGAGAGCCGTACTCGTCACAGGGCCGCTATGGGGGTTCCACGCAAGTTGGGAGGAGTCAAGTCTGACCATGTGCTAATGAAAAAATACTAAAACACCGCTTCTTCGCTGACCCTTGAAACACAACATCATCCTGATGATCCCCAAACGATGAATCTCCAACCTAAACCTTACGTCCCGAACCCTACACCTGAAACCCTAAACCGTACGTCCTGGACCCCAACCTATGCCCTCAACAGTAAACCCTGAACCTGAAAGCTTAAAGCCTTCACCCTGAACCTTACCCCAACACCAGCCGCTCCCGTGTTGGTGGCGCGGACTGGACGCAGGGCTGGAGGCACCTTAGAATCCACGGCACAGCTTACTGGGTTTGGGTTTAGAGGCTTTGTAATGTCAGACGTCAGGTGCAGGGTTCAGAACTTTAGGGCCTACGAGTTCTTTAGGGTTCAGGTGTTCAGGGTTCCGGCTTTAGGGTTCAGGGGTTGAGGCTTCAGGTCATTTTCATCTACAGCTGTAGCTCCTATACGGCCCAGAACTGCTGTGCGAAATGCTAAGGACCCTTGGAGGAGTGCGTAGCTATCCAACGTCCATACAGACAAGTTTTGGGCCAGTACAGACAAGTTTAAGGCCAGTCGGAGTGGAATTTTGGGAAAAGGGCAGAGCAGAGGCAAGAAGTAGCCTGTAGATTGGCTTACAGGGTACATGTATATATATATATAGATACATATATGGGACATATAGGGATGTGCAAGGGCATATTGTGTTTAGGGTCTAGGGATATTACACCTTGATCAGAGTGCGGAATCTATAAGGCCTAAACCCAGATCCCTGAATGCTATATTTCGCTATATGACCCTATATGCCCCATATATCCCCCTTTGAAGATACCCCTAATTTTGATAAACCCCTCAGATGTTGCTTCACGAGTGTTTCTCCAAGGTAAACTACTCAGCGATACTGGTTCTCCGGAGGGAATATGGACGTTTCATCCCTGGAAAGTCCCTCCACAATATACCCCTCATTCCAACATGCGGACTTCTTTGTCTCTGATTCTGCCAGGAACTCTCTTAGTTCCATCCACAGCCACGCAAGTGCCCTGAACCAGTCTTTTCCCGAAGGGTCTTTAATCTTAGGGCTACGCATCTCCATGAAACATGCCCAAGCCACGCTGCAGGTGGTGTCTCGGCGAAGCATCAAAGTTCCTCTCGCAACAGCTCAGGCCGCGTCAGCCAAAAAATGTCCGGGCTTCAGATTGCTGCTTTCTGGAAAACAGATCTTGCAGCCCTTACACCACCGTGACATGAAGGTCCGGTCTGAATGCATGGGTCAGGAAAAGAAAGCTTGGATTCTGGCGAAATTGGTCTAGAACAACTGGAGAAAAGCTTACCCAGAAAGTTCATGCCCTCGCAAGCCTACTCATGCTGCGACTACTGTAAACCCTAAACCCTGAACCCCAAAACCCTAAACCTCGCAAGAATACCAGCCAGCGAAGCCTGGAGCCTAGCAAACCGTGTACTCCCTACGTCACGACATCTGCACATCCTGACACTTCTACATGGGCGTTTCCGTATGAATTCCTATATAACTCTGTATCAGGTAGCTTCCCAGAACAGAGCACTATAATCCTATTAGAGGGACCCCAAAAGTACCCCTAGTTTTGGGAAGCCCCTATACTGATACTGGAGAATCAAATAGAAACGAAAATGGAAAATGAAATGGCAACTAGTATGTGGGAGTTTTCATAGAAAGGAGGACCCCAACATAGCCTCCAATATACCGTAATCCTTATTCAAAGGACTCCCCAAAAAAATCCACAGATTTCAGACCCAGCCTACATCAAGTAGGCCTTACAGACACCTTACAATTGCGCATCCCGCTGACTACCTAAGACGGCTCGAAAAAAAATTGCAGCTACTCCCTAATAAATCTACCCTTAACTGCAGTTTACCAGTTTACCTCGAGGTATCACGCTGTGAACCAGCGAGCTGTTAGTATAGGAGCTGAAATGAGACTGCTCCCCTCATTGCTCGCATGCTACTCATCATGCTAGAACATGCCTCAACATCTTACGCCTGCATTTTCTGTAGGCTGAAACATCAGTATGACTAAACCTCAAAATCCAGACGGGAAGAAAAGTAAGATGATTCTTCTCGTATCCCTAAACTATCCTAAACTCTAAACCTCAATTCCTAAACCCTATACCTTCATCGTTATGCGGGCGCCGGGCCTCACATGCTGTCCCAGGAAACGCCCAGGATCTGGTGTCCTGAGTTGCTGCTATGCGATTCCAATTAAAACCTTACTTTCGGCTTAGGGTTCAGGGCATAGGGTCTAGGGCTTAGGATTGAGGGCTTAAGGTTTAGGGCTAGGGTTTAGTATTTGGGGCTTGGGGATGTCAGGATCATCAAGCAATGCAAAACTGAAACCAATGAGCTATAGTCTAAACTCCTAGTATCCCCCTTAATGACCCCTACAATACTCCCCTAAACCCTGAACCCCTAAACCCCTAAACCCCTAAACCCTAAACTCAAAATTTATAGTACAAATAACCAACAGCTAAGCCTCTCTGAAGGCTTCGCCCGAGCGCGGTGCTCCCGCGGACCTTGGCTTTGCAAGGTCAAGGCTTCTGGGGATTAGGAAACCCCAACCATAGGGTAGGTTTGGGGCCCCCTAAAAAATGATTCATTATGGGCTTTTATAGCGATTAAGGGAAAAAAATAGATTTTCAAACCTACTCCTGAACCCTAGACACCGAAGCCTAGAGCCTAAACCCTAAGCCTGACGAAGGCATCGTCTAAACCACAGCCAATCAAAGGTTGAAACCATGGGCCCTTAACATGGGCCCTTAACCCTGGGATCCTTATATACCCCGAAAAGGCCTAAGGGCCCATAGTAGGGGCCCATACTTCTAACCTCAGAGCCAAAGGTGCCCGGATGTGCTTCTACCGTCTGATCCTGGCTTTGAAACCATAAAAAGCACATGTCAATATATTGGGGTGATATTGGGGTTTAGGGTTTAGGGTTTAGGGGTACCCATTGGGGTGATATTGGGGTTATATTGGGATAATGAAAAAGCAAATGGAAACTACTATAATGGAGAATCAAATGGAAAAGAAAATGGAAAATGAAATGGAAACTGGGAGTTTTATTTTGTATATATAGGGGTGATATTGGGGTTATATTGGGATAATTGGAAAATAGAATGGAAACTGCCATTATATATTGGGGTTATATTGAATGTAAGCAGGTCCTAAGGAGTTGTCCCCCGAGTTCCCATGCAACTCATACAGCTCTAAAACCACAGAAGTTGTGACCTGGAAAAGGCGCGTTCCAGTCCTATGCGCAGAACTCACCCCTTCTTGCACATCTGCACATGGGGGACGTCTCAGAAGTAGTGGCACTCCAAACATAACAGAATCTGATATATATGGACATTGCATGGGCAGTCCACTGCTGCTTGCATGATTTTTGCTTTCACGACCCTGAGCCCCGAACCCCTAACCCTAAACCCTTAACCCTAAACCCTTTTCTTTTCATTTTTCGGCAACGCAACGGCAGAGCAAAGGTTGCATTCACAGCATCATGCTTCGTTAGCATCGAATCACCCAAAAAGATCTGGGTTGCTGCTAAAAACTTAAAATACGTTACCATAACATGGGCACATTGTAAATGATAGGGTTTCCTGATTATGGTAACTTAATTGAAGCTCCTTACCGTCTAACCCAGAAAAACGCCAGCGAAAGTCCCAACGAAACCACCTCAGTCAGATGCTGCGTAGAAACCTTTGCGCTTTCCGGTCCCCAAGTGATAAGAACCAGCACGTTATTCTGGATTTGGTAGTATGATGAGGGCCGCTGATGAAGCCCAAGTGCTGCCCTAATCCAAAACGCCTGTGACCTTTAAAGACCAAAACACCTCCAAAAGCAACCTTCATTGATACCTAAACCCTGAGCCCTAACCTTTAACCCTAAATCTTAAACCCTAAACCCTGAAGCAAAGTCTCTGCCTCAACCCTCCTTGCAGGGTCAAGGGGGCTTAGTAAGTAAGCTAACAACCCCCTACAAGCCATGTAAAACCCCCCACCACCCCCATGATTCTCGTGTTTTTGGTGGTTGCCTAGTAAGATTATATCCCTTATATAAAATAATATACCAAAAAAGTAGGACATAATCTTACTCTATATTGGGCACCATAGTATCCCCAAATAAAATACTACTCAAGTAGACAAGTTCGCAGACCCAGTCCTGCGCCGCAGAGCCTGCAAGCGTAAGTTCGCTGCCTGAATGAGGATCCACGTGAGCTATGTATAGTCTACACTCCTTAAAAAGGGTTGTATAGGGGATCATAGGGTTCTATAAGGTTTAGGGTTAGGGCTTAGGGTCTAGAATCCTTATAGGGGGTTATGTAGGGGATAACACAGCGGAGTATAGAGGATATTAAGGGGGATACTAGGACTTTAGACTACAGGGTTTAGGGTTGAGGGTTAAGGGTTTAGGGTTTAGGGTTTAGATCACGGAATGAGTCAACAATTGGACCCACCTTAGAAACGATCTGCCATTCCTTGAGGAATTCGTTAAGAGAAACATCCCAGCAAGGCGCCAATGGACTGGCACAAATCTTGATTGGCACTGAGATTGGTGACTAACCCCGGTATAACCCAGTTTCACTTTCATGTTCCGTTTTTCCATATGATTCTCTATTATTGAGAGGAAATATCCCTAAACCTTAAACCCTATACCCTAAATCCTAAATCCCAAGGCCACTAATATCCCTACATAAGCCCTTTAAAGACTGCGTCCAGCTTCACAAGACATGATGCATCTGTGTCGTTGGGGCTGGCTTAACCACTGTGCTCTTCAATGCCAAGGCTTAGCGTGTAGGATTTGTCCATCACTCCTTGCCCACGAAGCATGGAAGTCTAATCCGGGCCGCGGGCGGACTTCCCCAAACCCTCAACCCTGAACCTTAAACCCTAAACCCTGCATGCAGCCACGGGACAGCAATGCCGCTCACAAGACCACGAGGCCGCGCCCATCGCAGGCGCTTCAATCAGCGTCGGTAGGAGAGGGCGTCAGGTTTGGTGTCCAGGTGGGGGGAGGTGTGGGAAGGTTTATGGTTTAGGGAGAAGGGGAAAAGTCGGTTTGAGGTTGTAGTTCAACAGTGCTTGTGGTTTACGGGATGAGGCACTTGAGTTCCAAGGTCCTTTTTTGGGGCTTACGGAAGTGGATTATAGGGTTGGCAAAAGAGTCATGGGGCAGACCTCAGGCCTCCCGAACAGAAGCCGTTTGGGAGGCCAGCTTTTTTCAGCCGATTTATGTTTGGGATCTAAACGTTGTCCTCGTACGAATATGAAAATGCCTTGATTTACGCACGCATGAGCTGGGCCCTCTTTGAGATGTACGGGTTATTCGGGAGCTTTGGCTGCTGCCGAGGGCCTTTTTTCGGGTCACACACTTCCATTGTATAGAAATCAACTGGAAAAGTAAGTAGTAGTTTCCCAAAATAAAGGGACCCCTATGTAGACCCCAAAATACTATAATCCTTAATATTGGGACCCCCAAAAAGGTACCCCTAATTTTGGGAAACCCCCAAGTGGAGATTGAGGATTTTAGAAAAGATGCCTACCACGCCCGCTCTTGCTTCAGACTGTGGCTCGGGCCGAGAGAAGCAGTCAGTCATCTGGTAACTCTCAAAAGTACGGTCCCTTCTCCCCAACTGTGATCCAAATCCTGTCGAAGTCGGGGAGGAGGGGTCTCTCTAGGCTTAGGGTCTAGAGTCTGGGGTTCGGGCTTTTCTTGCAACACTGGTCCAAGAGCAGACCTCTGAACCGCACACTAATTACAGGTTGATATCTAGCAGATCAAAACGAGGGCCAGAAATCCATTTTCTGTGGCTTCAGAACCAGAGCGGTAACCTGAAGCGTGCTTACAAGCCCTAACCTCCCGCAAGCTAACATGGAACCGCATAGAGCCCCTCGTTTAAAGGGCAGTAGCCCCCTTTCAGGGTTTTGCTCTTTCTTGCGTCCAGGTAAGAAAACCCCAAATCATGATCAGCTAGTATCATGTAGCCTCTTACAATTCTAGTTTTAGATACCACTCATGTACCTACCTAGGTTTGGGGCGGCCTAGACCCTAAACCCTGAAAAAATGTTTCAGGGCATCCTTTTGCTGCGCGCATCGAAATATCTCAGCGCTGCGTCCCTTCGAGCCTCAGGAAGGGCTGTCGGCTCTCAGGGTGTAGGAGGGTTATATTAGTGTTATATTAATGTTATATAGGGATAGTGGAAAAGAAAATGGAAACTACTATAGTGGGTGTAAATCGTGTTTAGGGTTCAGGATTTAGGGTTTAGGGTTTTGGGTAATATAGGGGATTATATACGGGTAGAATAAGGGTTATATAGGGATAATGGAAAAGAAGATGGAAGCTACTATTTAGGGGTTAGGGTTTGGGGTTTAGGGTTTCAGGGTTGGGGTTTCGGGTGTAGGGTTGAAGGATTGGGATTTAGGATTCAGCATTTAAGGATTCGAGATTGGCGTTTTGAGCTTGGAATTGGGGAGTAGGGTTTAGGGATTAGGCTGTAGAGTTTGGGGTTAAGCTAACAATTCATGGATCAAGGTTGAAGATTATTTGAGGAGCGCAAAGGACTCCAGAAAACAAGCATGGGCCCGAAATCCTGAGGCGTCGCTCTGTACCTAGCAAATATCGTCTACACAACCTTCATCGCCCCTAGATGTTCTTGCGACCAATTTTCCGGAGCCCCTTACTTAGCCCCAAAAACCTGCAGAAAGGAGGGGCAATATCCCTACATAATCCTTATGTAAGCCTAGTTTCCATTTTTTATCATGGTGATGTTCCATTTGACTCTCCACTATAGCAAGTTAGCCTCAAACCCTACAGCCCCATATCATCCTGGTCCATGTGAGCTATTGTCAGGGGTTACTAAGGGGGATACTAGGGGCTTAGGCTATAGCTCATATCATCTTCCATCTGATGTCCCCTTTGATTCTTCACTCTTCCCATTGAGTAGACCCTTAAAGCCAAGGCCCAGACCGCAAGGGAGGCCAGTAGAAGCACCTCAGTTTAACTGGCCTTTGGCTAGCTGGGAATGAAGGAATGGAAAAGAAAATGGAAGCTACTATAATGGGGTGATATAGGGGCTACTATGAGGATCCATTGCTTCATTCCAAGCTAACCAAACGCCAGTTAAACGGGATTTGGGGTCTCTGGTCAAATGGGACATGAAGAGCAAACGCATTTCAATGAATGCATTCAAGGATAAGATGTCGGGGTCTCGGGTGTGATGGAGGCGCCTTTCACTAGTGGAGAACCGGATGGAGAAGAATATGGAGAGTGGAAACTTGGTAGCAGGTATACCATGCAGGGGTCTGAAAGATGCTGTCAGGGCGTTGGGGTGAATTCTACTCTAATTATACAAATAGTTGTTCAGATTGATGAGCTACAATCAATATTAGACAGGAACTTAATGCGCATGGGTTCCATATTAGGGACTAAATCAGGTACTACGCTAGACAAGAACAGGGACCTCTACGTCCACTGTTAACGGGTCCCTTACTAATGCGAATATTGGCAGTAGCTCCTATGGTGAAACTATTCAGGCTCTACATTTAAACCTTAAACCCTAAACCCTAAACCCTAAACCCTAAACCCTAAACCCTAAACCCTGACACCCTGAACCCCAAACCCCAAAGATCCTAAACCCCTAAACCCTACAGCCTAAACCCTGAACCTTAAACCCTTTAACTCTTAAACCTTTAAACCCTACACCCTAAAACCCTAAAACCCTAAAACCCTAAACCCCTAAAACCCTAAAACCCTAAAACCCTAAAACCCTACACCCTAAAACCCTAAAACCCTAAAACCATAAACCCCCCGCTTGATGCAACCAAGGCGGCATGAAAGCATGGGTCGTGGTAGTCCAACGCCTTGGCTAAAGTCGGCAGATTGCCTTGGCCAAAGAGAACCTAACCTAGGGCTTAGGCTTTAGGGTTTGGGGTTTAGGGTTTAAGGTGTAGGGTTTAGGGATTTGATCTAGGGTTTTTGGCAGCGCCTTTCGAAAAGGGTTCAGGGCCTTGGATTCAAGGGACTAAGGTTGAGGGTCTAAGGTTCAATGCTTAATCTTCTTTCCGGGGGGGGAGGTCTAGGGCATATTGCTTAAGGGAGAGCGGAAAAAACTGGAAAGTATCATATCATCTTTAGGGTTCAGCGTGCTTAAGGGGATGTGTATGAGAAATCCTGCGTTGTTGAGGTTTTCGGGTTTAGGGTGAAGGGTGCTTGAGTGGGATTGTATAAATGTGCTGCTTTGTCTCGGAGAGATCTTCTGTGCACGCTTGGAAAGCGGCCTTCGAACAACTTATGAACTAGAGTCTCCCTTAATTAAGTAGATACAATACGTGGTATATGGGATCGTATTATGAGATACCCAAAGCCATATGCTATCTACTTAAGGGAGACTATATCTCTAGCGCCACTAGTATGCGGAAGCACGACCACTAGAGCCATGTCTGAAATCTAATTTTGTTTTTCCCTTACTTGGAGAGTCGGCGGGAACTTAGCAAATGGGTTAATACATGGGATAATTGGGGTTATTATATGGCTCATGGGCACTTATAGGGGTTATCAACCTACTTACAAAGTCTACCTGAACCTCCAAGTATGTTTATCGTCAAGAGGAAAGACGCGTGCAGTTGCGCGAGCAAGGATAGCCCGAAACCGCGCTCCATGACAACATTTGGTGGGTTGTTGTTAAAAACTTAATTTAAGTCATCCTATTATGGGCGTATCGTTAACAATGGGACTTCCTTATTACGGCTATTCAAAAATTCCCTGACGGCAACCCAGTACGAGCACCCTCACTTAACCCTGGCAGGGCTTTCAGAGATTCAAACTCCAGTCTAAGGGGCCTTTTTAGGGCTTGAGGTTTCGGGTCTACCCTGTGCACAGCCTCCGGCAAAACGCAAAAGAAATGCAACGCATGGGGCTTGGAGTTCGGAGTGTTGGGGACAGAGGTGAGGGGCTTATTGTTCTGAATATAGGTTTGGGTTTAAAATTCATGCACAGCAGCCAAACAATAAAGGAAACTGCATCCAAGCTGATGGTTCAAGTAATGTAGACACCTGATTGATAAACCCCCTACCCCCTTGTGGGGTTTTAGGGGTATGTAGGGATGATGGAAAGTGGAAGCTACTTCTTTACCCTTTAGGGTTTGGGGTTTAGGACTGGCCTCCAGAAGAAAATTCCAAAGCATTTTGCACCGTTCAAGAAAATCTCCCCTTCCCTGGCCAGTTCATGTCAAGAAGGCCTTGAATATGTATGCAAAGCAGCCCAAGTCTTTCCCGGCGCTTCATTAGCAGTCGCAGTCTATGTTTAGGGTTTAGGGTTTAGGGTAGTGATTCGGGGATTTGGGGAACCCCCAGAATAATTGCCCTACAAAATTCAGATGATAGTCATACAGGGTCCGCTTTGAGGGTTGGAGTAACCAGAATCCCCTTGCTATTCATCTCAGGTTGAAACCATGGGCCCCTAGCCCTGGGATCCTTATATACCTAGTATATACCATACATGTACCCTTAAGGGTCCCTAGAACCCCCTAAAAGCTAAAAGGCCTAAGGGTCCATATCAGGGACCCATACTTCAAACCTTACCCTACACCCTAAATGCTAAGATTCAAGAAGGACCTGGCTCAAGACACTTTGGTCTTGGCAAGGTGCCACTGCAAAGCAATCAAACTGAACGTGGCCAAACCGGAAGAAATGCAGCCCCCCTTAAGTAGATAGAATATGGGGTATAAGGAAATTTTGTTATGATCTTGGGCAATTCCATATTCTATCTACTTACAGGGGACTATATTTATTGTTGGCAGTTGCTAAAACTGCCTAAGGTTGCATAGCGAGAATACTGGGACGATTCGGGTATCCCTAACCCATAGAATGAGGACCCTAATGTACTCATATGCAATAGTACGTTACGGGGTCTTCATTTTGGGTAGTGGGGTTAACCAAATCATCTCGAGATACAAGGCCCCAAGGCTGAAAAGATGTATTGAGGCGGGGCGCAGCTAAAAACTGTATAGGCAGCTGGAAACACTGATAGTCCCCTCCCCCAACAATCCCCCCAAACCCCCCTCCCCCAACAATACCCCCAATGTTATAGCAAATTAAGGTGAATGTCTATGACTCGAGGGTGAGGGTGACTACCGCGGCGGTAAATAGCTGATTTCATCCCTTGCTACGTCCACAGGTTCTTGGAAGGAACAGCCCTAAACCTTAAACCCTAATCCCTAAACCCTAATCCCCAAACCCTACACCCTAAACCCTAAAGACTTACAATTTCCTTGCCCAAGGTCCAAAACTCAAGCCTAGAGTGCACAGTGTAGATCTCGGAAAAAATGTCCTAAGCAACAACAAACTAGCCCTAAGAAGCTACGGCTCATAGGCTTATATCGGGATGATAATGGAAAATAAAATGGAAACTACTATTTAGGGTTTAGGGCTTAGGTTTAGGGGAAGGCCCCAAGTAGGTATATGTTTGTAGACATAGAGCCCCATGGGCTGCTTTCGGCGTCCTCTTTATTGGTAGGATCCGCCACGCTATAAGGATTCATAATACAAGCGCCCAACCCCGCCCCCCACTATCCTCTTGGTAGATGTTAGGGTTTAGGGTTTTGGGTTTAGGGGTTTAGGGTACAATACAAAACACCAGACCTGTCTCTACTGGTGGCGATACGCTTACGCAGCTTAAGTGAGAGATGATAATTCACAATCCGGCTAAACTTGAGCGCTTGCCTCCCAGATGTCGGCACAGACCCAAAGCACGACCGAACACCTAAACCCTAAATAGTAGTTTGCATGCTCTTTCCATTATCCCTCTAGGACCCTACATAACCCCTTTTGGACCCCTATACAACCATGCAATCCCCCTATTTCTGCGGTGTGTTTTGGCCATCAAGCTATTCGTCCTGCGACCGTACTCGCGCAGGTCTGGGCCCCAGATTGGCCTTAAAGTGCCTACAACAGGGTTTAGGGTCTAGGGTTTAAGGCTTTTAGGGTTTAGGTTGTTGGGGTTTAGGGCTTAGAGTTTAGAGTTTAGGGTTCGGGGTTTAGGGTACAACAGAGGAGTAGCTTTTTTTTGTGGCTGAACTAGGTAGGGTTATATTCCTGCTATGAAAAACCATACCCAAAAGTGTAGTCTTACTCTACAGAGTATTGGGGACAATAGTATTCCCAAAGAAAGCACTACTCAGAAGCCACGCTTCCATGTAGAATGAAGTCTTGGGAAACCTCATAAGGACGGCCCACAAAGCTAAGTGAAGATGTCCATCAAAGTGCGGGTAGGAAATCGTCCAACCTAGAGCTGGCGTCCTTAGGGCTGAGGGGCTTGGGGTTTAAGGTTTAGGGTTTAGGGTTTGGTTTAGGGCTTAGGGTTTAGGGTAGTTTACTGTAATCTAAGATTGCCCGCTTCCCAGCGGAGCAGCCATGCACGCAGCTGTAGAAGGCAGCGTAGCAAAACTCTTGCTCGGAAACCATGGAACCCTTGCAGGACTGCAAGCATACTCCAGCCGGGCGGAACCTGAAAATCTCGCTGGAAAATGTAATGGTGCAATCCGTCATAGGGCTGCTGTACCTAAACCCTGGATCTGTAGCCCTAAGCCCCAAGCCTTAAACCCTCAGCTGGGCCCTAAACCCTAAACCCTAAACCTTGGGGCCCAGGAAGCTACTTCCACTATGCCACTCAGCACAACGCTCTCCGCCTCTGGGCTCCTCCCGAACGCTGCACTACAGGCACCGCTGGAGGGGGTCCGGCCTCTCGTTCGCTTGGGTACAGGGGGGGGTTAGGGTTTAGGGTTTAGGGGGGGTGTATATATAGGAAAATGGAAAATACAATGGAAACTACTATAATGGGTCTAGGGTGATGGAAAAGAAAATGGAGACGACTATAGGGTTTAGGGTTGAGGTATGAAGGGTTTAGGGGTATCACTGCTGTTCCCCCAATCATGGAAAATCAAATGGCAAATGAATTAGCGACTGGGCTTCTTTATGGGGTTGTAGGGATTGTGTATTGTAGGGGCCTACATAATTTTAGTAGCAGTGGAGAATGGAGAAGAACATGGAAGATGGAATAGACCCTGGGCGTCTATGGGATAGCACACTATAGATGGGGGATTATGGGGGTAGCACACTATAGCTGAATAAGAATTTTGGGAGGAAAATTCGTCTCGGGCTGTTTATTATGAACCAGCTTAAGGTTTAGGATTTCGGGTTTAGGATTTAGGCTTTAGGATTTCGGAGTTAGGGTTCAGAATTTAGGGTTTAGGGTTTAGGATTTTGAGTTTACGGTTTAGGGTGGATACCCTGAACACTTTTGGGAGCCCGCGCTCTGGAAGCTAAGCGACGGCTCGCTCTGAAAAGCTTAGCTCCAGGATTTACGTTGCTCTAAACCTACAACCCTAAATCGTAAACCCTAAATTCTAACCCCTGCATCCTTAACCCCAAGCCCTAAATCCTAAACCCCAAGGCCTAGCCCCTACACCCGACCCTAAACCCTGAATCCTCCAGCCTCATTTTGCACCCTTACAACCAACCACGCCAGGATTCACCTCACACCTGACCGTCGTGTCAAATTTGCCCCATGCAACTTTTGAGCCGTCATACAGAATAGTTCATGCTAGGAGAGCATCGTATAATCTCAGGGAGGGGTGACGACCAACATTCCACGCTGCAACCCGTATCATTGTCATCTGTATTGTACTCCGCCCAAACCTGAAGCCCTAGACCCTAAACCCCGAAATGTTGGTCTCATCATTCAAGCATCTATCTGCATTCTCCTTTCTAGCTCTCACTTGGGCAAGCAGCCTTACTTGAGCTTGGGACCTGCGGTCTACAGAGAGCCCCTTGAAAGCGAGATGCAGGGGTTATACAGGGATATATGGCTTTAAGGCCTGGGGTTGATAATTGAAATCCTGGATGACGCCAGGTACATTACACCGTTGGAATTGCGGGATCGTACTCTGCTAAGGGTCTGCAGGATTTTAAGTTTCAACAGTAGGATCAGGGTTTAGGATTTGGGGCTCGGGGCTTAGGGGTTAAGCCCTTCAGCGGAATTCCCTCGCAAGATCATGCGTCCTTCCTAGGGTGCTTCCTGGTGCTTGGATACGGACGGAACCTGCGCTTAAACTTACTGGTTGTTAGCAGGGAAGAGGGGAATATTTTATGGAAGTTATAAAGGGATTGCATTCCAATTTGCCTACTAAGAACCAGTAAGTAAACATACACGCTTTATGTTCACCATGCGCGTGTTCAGGGCCGATGCTTGTTGAAGCTACCAAGTCGTACGCAAAAACTCTTCGACTCGACCGTTACCGTTACCTTTCCCACTCCATATGCTCGCGTGAAACTCGACAAAAATACTATTGCTATTGCTCTTACATTGTTACTGTTATTACTCCTACAATTACTATGATCATGACTCATCTTTTCATTATTATCTATGAAAGTCTAAGAAGCTCACTAACCTCCAGAACTGTATAGACCGTTTAATAAAGCCTGGAGCTTAGGGTTTAGTCAGTGTTTTGGGCTTAGAGTTTAGGGCTAAACCCTAAACCCTAAAGCCAAAACCTTAAACCCAAGACCCTAAACCTTAAACCCCAAACCCTAAGAGTCCATAGAACCCTGGCTTTGACACAGCCTGCACACCGGGGTTCACCACCAGGTTCTGCGTGGTTTGCGGAACCTGCTGGCTCTGGCATCAGGGTGGGAACTATTGGGGCTATATAGGGATAATGGAAAAGAAAATGGAAACTACTATAACGGGTTATATAAGGTTTTATAGGGGTATGTAGGGTTTTATTGGGGGTATATAGGGACAATGGAAAAGAAAATGAAAACTACTGTAGGGTTTAGGGTTTAGGATTTTGGATTTACGGCTTAGGGGTTAGGATTCAGGATTTGGGGTTCAAACCTTAAGCTTTAAATACAACGGCTAAGAATTTGGGGCATAGGACTTAGGATGACTTCGGTTTCAGCGGTTAGGATATAGAAGTCGGGGTTTGGAGTTTGGTGCCAGGAACGCTAGGAATGATATGGGACTTTCCTAAAATTAGGGGTACCTTTCTGGGGGTCCCCATAATAAGGCCTATAGTATTTTGGGATCTATATTGGGGTCCCTTTATTTTGGGAAACTACCATATGAGCCGCGGCCAACACCTTTGTGAAGATGCTGGACATGTAGGTCCGCAAATGTCGCCCACTTGGATATATCAGTTGCTTCTTAGTGACGGCTATGGGCCCTTCTGTACATGACTTCGGGTACCCCTAGACCGAACCCTGAACCCTAAACAGAAGCCTGGTTTTGTCTGATACACAGATAACATCGGCCGTGCTCTCATCCCCCTAACACTACATATAGAATGGTACTTTTCGGGGGTCGGCATTATTAGGGGGGCATCAAGAAAAGACCCCTTCTTTTTGGAAATCGCCCCAAAAACCATGTTATTAGCCAACCTCAATGTGTTGTTAAAATGTTTTCGGCAAAAGCCTGGAGCCTGCGTTCAGCACCGCAACTTGGGTTTCCTCCACGTGAGCTATAGTCTAAGCTCCTTAAAGGGGGTTATTTTGGGACTATTTTAGGGGTCATTAAGGGGATTAATTATAAAGGGACTATGATAGGGGTTTTAAGGGGGATACTAAGACCTACTAGGAGTTTAGACTACGGCTCATGTGGAGCTACCCTTAGACGAGGACACGTGATGGTTGGTCTGTACGCAAAAATGTAGCGGACATAATGTTCCGTTCTGCCCGTGTGGGGAACAGGAATCTTGATCAAATACTGAATGTCTGTAAGGAAAGTTGCATCCCACACCCCAAATCCTTTGTTCTCCGTAGATAACGTCTCGACTTAAGAAACACCTTCATGAAGAAACCGGTGCGCAACGGGGTACCACAAGGGTGTTCAACAACCGTTAACAAACACTCTTTACAATCATGGGGGTTGCTTTGAGCGGGTTCTGAAACTCAGGGTTGCATCAACTTGGGAGAGAAATGGTTGCTCTCAGTTTAAGAATATCCATAGAAATCCTGTCTCTCCACAGTGAATGACTGGTTCTCATGCAGCCATGAGATCTTGACAGAAGGCCTGGAATTCGGGGCTAATTCGAGAATCCTGGTTATAGAGTGCAGTAGCTGAGCATCCTTGGTAAGGCTAGCTTTTGGCTGGTACTGAATCGTTCGCTAGACATGGACACCCAGAAGCGATACCTTCAAACCCTAAACTCCTAACCCTTATAGTCCCCCTAAAGTAGATAGAATATGGTTTTGGGTAGATTATAATAAGATCCCCATATACCCCATATTCTCTCTACTTCAGGGGGACTATAACCCTACACCCCAAACCCTGAAACCCAGCTTTTGGAGCCCCTGAGCCTGTCCAGGCATCTGGGAATAGCCGCTGACCTGGAAACCCAGACCCCTGGGAGGATCTTCAAATTAGATGCCCTATATAAACCCATTACAACCCCTATATAATCCTCATATAATTTCCCATACGGTTCTAGGGGATCTAATTTTTAGATCCCTTTGGGGGTCTGGGAATGGGCTAATGGGGGCTTCGCTCCTTCCTGATTGGGATACGCAGTTTAAGGCAAAACTACAAACTTAAGGTTTAGGGTTAGGGTTTAGGGTTTAGGGTTTAGTAGGGTTTAGGGTTAATTCCTTGTTGTTTGCTCTCGGGCATTTAACAACAGATACATCCCACAGTGAAATAGTCTACATCTGGCAGAATGTTTGCTTCAGCCTCACCACAATGGACACCCTCGTGTCTAATATATACATATGTTTACATATATATATATATATAGATACATATCTGTTTATAAACACATGTTTCAATGTATGTATGCACTCACGGGTACCTTGCTAAGGCCTAGGTCGTGTGTATGAAGACTACAGAAAACTTCAGAGTACGTTTGAGGGATTACAAGAGTTCGGGAGCTGCAGCAGACAGCTACTGGAAGCCTAACTAAAACGAATTTGGGGTGCACTACCCACTCACATGCTGCATAGAGGCTCACCAACTACCAGTCCGTGATGGGGTTAGGATTAAGGGCTGTTTGCAGTTCTCCTAGAGTTACACATTTTGTAACCTTTACTGGATGGCAGCAGTAGCAAAATGGTACATATTAGGTGGACCTCCCACCGTGTCACAGTGGTGTAGTAGGAACGAAAGAGGACCCTGATACAATAACCATTCTCCCTCATAATTAGTGGCTAGAAGTGAGTGAGGGCCCCACCTCAGGTATGTGTTAATTCATCATGAAGGCTCTTGCAACTGCTGGCGATGCTCACTACCAGGCCCTGTGCAACTTCCACTACTCCGAGAGGGTCAATGAGGGTTTAGGGTCTAGGGTTTAAGCTTTAGAGTTTAGGGCATGCACCCTTCTTGAGAATACAATATTGCGACGAGTGCAATATCAGGGAATGCTGTAGGGCAGTGCCCAGCCAACAACAAATCACAACACCAAACACATTACTAGCACTAAATCCTAAACCCTCCACCATAAAGCCTCAACCATAAACCCTCAACCATAAACCCGCAACCATTCACCCTCAACCTTAAACCCTAAACCAGTTATCAAAAAAAAGGAATCCTGGGAACCAGGTCCCTTCAGGGCTCACAGCTCAAGCTAACATTTTGGATATCTGAACCATACGTTATAAACAATTACCGACTGAATACAGCAAGTGTCACAGAACATGAAATTTAGAGGGCTCAAGTAATCAATCGAACTACAACTATAGCAGCTTAAGCCAACAGCATGGCAACCCTCATATAAAACCCCGAGAACATAGAAGGAACATACTAGAATATAAGGAGCCTGGTAGGCATATTGCTATTATATTCCTACCATATTCTTGGGGTTCCCTGTTTGGAGTTCCCAGTAAAGTCTCTTTATCATAAGCACCTCCACCTAACAATCAACATTCAACTCGCGTATGGTGTTGGGAATAGTCACTATTGCATGTGCAGAGACTTCTTTATTAGGGGAAGCTGTCAATGCCC
The DNA here is from genome assembly GCA_905231905.1 of Symbiodinium pilosum. Classification (NCBI taxonomy): domain Eukaryota; class Dinophyceae; order Suessiales; family Symbiodiniaceae; genus Symbiodinium; species Symbiodinium pilosum. The sequence continues at coordinate 24,296 of CAJNIZ010043869.1, forward strand.
ATTATACTCCGAGCCCCAAACCCTAAACTCTAAGTCTTAAACTCTAAACCTTAAACTTTGCAGTCCCAACCCCAAACCCTAAATCCTGAACCCTAAACCCCCCACCCTAAACCCTAAACCCTAACCGAGTCCCAACCTGAAAGCTTTAGCCGTGTCCTGGGATCATGGCAACCACAGACGGTGCGGTGTCGGGCTCTCCGCTGCAGTCTGAGCCCGGTCAGGATGCGAGGCTTAACGCGTGGGACTTACTTGGACGGTCAGGCCTGCGTAGTAAGTAGGTGAATAATGGGGATAACTACAGCAAGTCCCCCTGACCCCCCAAGTATACAGGGCATTTCCAAATCGAGGGGTCCATTTTTGGATGTCCTCACAGCCAAGATTTGTGGGGTATATCAGGGGTGCACAGCTTCTTTTGGAAATACCCGAAAAAATAAGAATCTAGGGTGCAAGGTTTCGCGATTAGAGGTCAGAGGTTGAAGTCGGGTTCGCAGTTCGAAGTCCGGCGTTTGTAGTTTCAGGCGGCATTTTGAGACCATGAGCAGCCACACGTGGGATTTAGTGACTACCCGAAAGTTGGCTACAAAAGCCTGCTTACACAGAAATCGCACATGGCGGAGAAGAGGACGGAGGGGATTGAGGGCCGTAGTGACTTATCAAGCCCGACGCAGCTTTCACATCTGCACAAACCTCAATTTTCAAATCCAATGACTTAAACCTACAGTCCCTGAACTCCAAATCTTGTCTTCCTGAACCTTAAACGGCTAAGCCCTGGCAACAGCTCAATCTGGGGGCCCCGCCTAGGGCGGAACAACAATCCTGGGAAGCTGGGAAGATGACATCCAGAGAGAGAGTTTGTGACTATGCAGGGGTCGTTTAAGGGGATCAGAAGAGTATCTAAAGATATGTAGGGCTATAGTCTAAACTCCTAGTATCCCCCTTAATAACCCCTATAGTAGTTCCCTATATAATCCCCCATATAACCCCCCTTTAAGGAGTTTAGACTATAGCTCATGTAGGGCTCGGGCATCCCAAAATGAAGGTGCACTTGGGACCTGGGGCACATGTAGGGGCTTAGGGTTTAGGGTGTAAGGGTTTAAGGGTATAAGGGTTCAAGGGTTTGAGGGTTTAAGAGTTTAGGGGTTTAGGGTTTAGGGTTTAGGGATTCAAGGGGGTGCGCCAACAGGATCCCTTGCAGGATCCTTGGAGGAACTCCAATATTGGGTTCAGAGCTTGGCGCTTCGAGCCTGTAGGAAGGCATTCAAGGTCCCTAGTTCACAGTGTTTAGGATATATATATTATACTATAGAACTATATAACTATATTACTATATCACAGTATTACTACATTACTATGGTACTATGGTACTATAGTACTATAATGGGTTTTGGGGTTCAATGTTTAAGGTTTAGGTTTGGGGATCATGGGCTTAGAGCTTTTTGAAGCGATTGGCTCATCGGATAAGCTTGGAAAGCCGCGCATGGTATATGCCGGTATTCCCTGGATTCACTGATCTAACCCTTTTCAAGATAGTCCTTCTGATAAAGGTCTTGGAAAAGAAGCCACAACCTTGAGAAATCCTCCCTTTACCCTGAACCGTAAAAACCAATGAACTTAGATATTTGAAGGTCATGTATCAAGCCATAGGTTAGGATACAGCAGAGAAGTCCGTCTAAGTCTGTCGGTGGGTTAACAGGTTACCCATTTTATGCCCTGAACGTTCTAGGCTGAATTCGAGATCTACAGAATCGATAACCACTATCTTCAACCACACTAACCCCGGCTTCCCCCGTGACATTCTCAAAACTTTGGAACTCTAAACCCATAAACCCCACTCTCTTGCATTCACAACCTTAAAATCCTCAAAAAAACAAACTCCCGAACCGCCCCGAAGCCCTCCAAGCTCCAAGATCACCAAACCCCTAAAAGCGTGAAACCCAAAAAATCCCTCAATGAGGCCAAGGGTCGAAATTCTGTCGGCGACTGCTTCCTCCGTTGGCTGCGGGGAGGCCGGCGGGTGCAGTGCTGGCCTCTAGGGTTTAGGGTTTACGGCTTTGGGGTTTAGGGGTTATAGGGTTTAGGGTTTAGGGTTGAGAGTTTATGGTTTAGGGGTTTAGGGGTTTAGGGTTTAGGGGTTTAGGGGTTTAGGGGTTTAGGGTCTAGGGCTTAGGCAAAAACATCAGGTGCAGGGTATTCGTACAAGGTGCAGAGTGTATGAAAAATGGCACAGAAGCTGGGATTATGTGGGGGATGATAGGGATCAATATTTCCGAATAATGAGGTTACTCCAACTGCAAACCCTAAACCCTAAACCCCCAACCCCAATCCCTAAACCGCCAACCCTAAATTCTAAACCCTAAACCCCGAACCCTAAACCCTAAACCCTAAATTTCAGGTTCAAGCTTCTCCGGGAAGGAAAAGTTGCGGGTTGCGGAAGCTAGGTCTGGCTGATCATGTTCGACGTGGGGGTGTTCTGGAAATTCGGGTTTAGGGTTTAGTTTAGGTTGTTGGGATATTACCCCAATATCTAAGGGTTATGGAACAGAAAATGGAAACTACTGTTTCGGTTTAGGGTTTAGGGATATTATCCCCGATAATGGATAATCAAGTGGAACAGGAGTTGGAGAATGAAATGGAAACAAGAACTATATGTAATGGTTTGCAAGGTTTAGGGGTTTTGGAAACTACCTAGACTCAAAGCCCTAAACCCTAAACCCCAACCCTAAATCCTAAACCCCAAACCTTAAACCCTAAACCCTCAACCCTAAACCCTAGCCGTTTGAGGGAAGTCATCAGGTCCTCATGGGGTTGCTGACATGGACTCGGAATAGATGCCTTTCGGAGTTAGGGTCAGGGTTTAGGGTTTGGGGTCTAGGGTTTAGGGTTTAGTGGGGAGAAGATAAGGGGACCCGCATTATTGCAGCATTGCAGATATGGAGATCTGCGAAATGTTGAAGGAGGACTTCCAACTGAATCCGCTTCGTATACGTCACCTGGACCCAGATCCCGGAATCCTCAACCCTCTCAACTCAACCATACTGAAAGCGCTAGAACCCCAAAATCAATAAGTCCTAAAACCCTAGCCTCTCAAAGCCTCAACCCTCAAACCTTACAACCCTAAGACCCGTATAATCCCTTAAACCTCCAAAACCTAAACCGTAAACGCTAAACCGTAGCCCAGCTGCGCGCCAAACATCGAAGATCAGGGGATGCGCGACGGCCTCTCGAACACCAGGGCATTTGTAACCTTTTGCGTTATAACCCCCAACCCTGGATCCTTAGTTGGGGCTATGTTTTGGGGCTATGTTGGGGTTATATGGGGTTATATTGGGTTCTGAAAAATAAAATGCAAACTACTATAATGGGTTAAGGGTGTAGGGTGTGGACCCCTGATTGATAAACCCCGTCCCCCTAGTAGGGAGTATAATGGGGATCCTCATAGGAAGGCCCTTAAAGGGAGGTTGTTGAAATCTCGGGTATCTTGGGTCTACATTAACCCAAAGCCCAGACCGTGGAATCCCAAATCCGGAATCCCAAGCCCTGCAAGCCCGAACCCTAAACCATGAACCATTGAGGGTTAAGGGTTTAGGGTATGACCAGGCATTGTGAGAGTTCTAAGCTGGCAAATGGGACTGCACGTCGAAAACAACATCCACAAAGAAAAAAATGTTTGAGCCCTAAAGAGATAGCTCCTCCTACCCCTCATCCTCAATGCAGTATGACAAACACTACCTGGAAGTCCCGTTGGCCTCCCGACAACGGGACACACATCCCGAAGTAGAGTTTAAGGATCGTATCTCTCGCAAAGTAATGGAGAATCAAATGGAAAGGAAATGGAAAATATTGGCGCCTACGCGGAATTATGCAATGTGGGGGGTTGGGGGGCTTGAACATTACCAGTATCAACTTGAACTTTACTTGAGGCAACCTTTACCATACTCATACAACAAACCCTGGACCATGATATTAGCTAATCATGCCTAGAAATCCCTTTATAACCCCTAATCAACACCAGTTTCAATATTATTTTACATGTTCTTGTCCATGTCATTCTCCATTTTGGTATCGCCTTGGTACTATTTTAGGCTTCTACGGCAGGCTTCGGCTCCAACCTCAGAGACTCTTGACCCTTACAGCTTCGCTCATCCACAAAAATCGTGCAGAAGCGACGACCAAGAAAGACAGGCTTCGGGTTTAGGGTAACACCGTTGTTATGGGAAAGTCAGCAGTGGAGCTACAGGATGTTGTCTTGCTTGTCATAACCTACAAATGGACTTAGAGGCTTCAGACGAACCTACTGTAAATTTTACCGTACTTGTCGATGATAGCAACAGCAACACGACTAGTGAGGACAACACCAGGAGTACTAGTCGCAATGGTCCAAGCCCCAATCAGGCTCCCAAGGAACGAAGCCTGGTGCGAGTTCACCGCTCGCCTCACCAAGCTTTCCAACTTAGGGAGGGTTTCTCACTGGGGATTAGTAGGGGATTTTACAACATAGGGATTGTCTTCTCTTATTCCCTACTACACAGTAAGATTTCGGGCTTGTGGTGTGGTTTTTAGGGGGTTACAGTGAGGGAGAGGCTAGTTTAGAGAACTGGGAGAAGGGCGTGGAAGATTCAGTGTTGCATCACTTTGGGAGCAAAGGTTCAAAGCATTGGCGGTCAGCTTGAAGTTCAGAGCCTGAGGCTGAGGGCTTGGGAGCAAGGGTTGCCCAATGCTTCGGGCTTTTGCCGCCAGATACAACAACGGAGCAAGTAGCCCCAAGCCCCAAAAACCCTAAACCCTAAACCCTAAAACCCTAAACCCTTACAACCCTAGAGGCCCTTCCCATCTCCCTAAACAGACTAGAGGCTGCAAAAACGATTGCTGTCCTCTTTATTGTCCAGCTTTTCAGATTCCATGCGTGCCATTCGGGAGCCTTGTAAGTCCCTGACCCTTTAGCCACCAAACCCCAAGCAGTAACCCCGTATACTACTTTGGGCATGCTGCCCTGCGTGTTGGAGCGCCAAGAGATCCTGATAAATCATACTTTGGGCCATAATCTGCATCTTGTACGCTGCCCATAGAGGATCCCTTCACCCGAAAACTGCCAGGGTTTAGGGAGGCCCCGAAACCCTGACCCTCATGTACCTTGCCCATGGCCACGCCTGATTTCCTCCGATAGCTGCTGCATGCTTGACACAGCATGGCCGTTCACTGCCAGGATGTGATCACCGACCTGAATCCAGCTGTTCCAGGTATAGGGCTCATAAACCCTAATTCCTAATCCCCTATATTCCTATATACCCCCATAAAACCCCCTATATTCCTGCAAAGGGTACCCTAAAACCTAAGCCCCAAACCCTGAAACCGCGTAGGGTTTGGGTCTGATAGGTGCAGGGCGCCGGGATGGAGCTTAAAAAACCTTAGGAATCTGGGAGTATTGTGTTCAAGGCCTGGGGTCAAGGAGTTTAGGGTTTAGGGTTCAGGGTTTAGGGTTTACGGCCTAGTGTTTCCTACCCTAAAACCCCCAACCTAGGGGCCAGAGTGTAGGGAAGAAACCATTTTTCAGGGCTATTCTTGAATTAATATTGCAGGTTGTATAAACCCTAAACCCTAAACGGTTGTAAAGATGAGGGATAGAGGCCTCTAGTTCAGGGACAGGATTGGGGCCTGGGCCGCATTTGAAATACTTCGACCCTTGGGTTGTACAGCCGTGCCTGAAGATCAGAGGCCCGTTTCTCTGAGTCGCCACAAAAAGCATAGATTGAAGTCTAAATTGGGCTCACTTTTTTGTGGGGAAACCTCGTATGCAACGGCCAAGACAAAGTAAAGCGTCCAATCTACGCCACCTCCTCAATCTGTTGAATGTCTGCCCCTGGAGCTAGTCGAACAAGCGATATCATAATGTTTATGTATAGTAATCATAAAAAGCTGAGATGAAAATGGCCTCTTAGAGATGCAATGAGTAATTAGAAGCCCATAATTCGTCAACGCTGGTACCAGGCGAATCAAAGACGGATCATCCGAATGAAAGAAAAAACATCTTCATCCCCAAACACTGATTTTAAACGCACATCCCTCGTGCCCATGCCATGATCCAAAACTGTGAACTCTGGTGCCTAAACCCTCAGCCCGAGCGCTGAAAGCCTCATTCCGTGGTGCATGAGCCCCAAGCCTAACCACGAATTATCAATAACTTCAAAAGCAAACCCTACAACCTAACCTCCGAACACGGGCCAGAAAAAAACAAACCTTAAAACCCTAACCCGAAGCCTCAACAAGCCCTAAACCCTGACTCTTATTGCCCAAACATCCACTAAAGTCTGGGTACTGCTAAGCCCTAGGCCCAAAAGACCTAAACCCTGAACCCCAACACCCCCAACCCTGAACCCTAAAACCCTAAAACCTAAACCCCTAAAACTCTCAAAGCTCCCAAAACCCTTCCTTTGAAGAGCGACCTGCCAGCCCCACTGCGCTGCCGAGGGATGGCTTATGGAGGAGACCCAGCAATTTTGGATGATCAGACCCAACCTCCAGGGTTTAGGGTGTGTGGGCTTAGGGTTTAGGATTTGGGGTTTTGGTTTTAGGGCTTGGGATTTAGGATCTAGAGTTTAAGGCTTAGAGTTTAGGGTTCAGGGTCTGGGGTCTGGGGTTTGGGGCTTAGGGTCTAGGATTGAGGGTCTATGGCTTAGGGCTAAAAGTTTAAAGTTTAGGGTTTTGGGCTTCATCAGACCCAACCTACCGGAGCAGAGGGGGGGGTATTCCTTGTTCGAGGTGTGGGGCGCTAATACTCCCAGTATGCTACAGCTGTATCATGGGCGAATCTTTATCATTCGGGGGTGGGGAAATGGGTGAGGGTGCAGAGCGCGGGGTTGGCAAGCTTCTGGCACGTAGAGTTAGGGTTGAAAGCATCGAGTTCAGCGTTTACAGTTTGGAGTTTTTAGGTTTTTGGGTTTGGTTCAAGGCTTTGGGCTGCATCCATGGTCGAAATGGGAGAATCACACAACGCCTTTTTGAAGCCTGTCGACCTGAGACCCTCAAGTCACAAACGTACATCAAAAAATCCCTATAGCAACACCCTCAACCTAAAAAACCTAGAACCCTAAACCCTAAACCCCTAAACCCTAAACCCCTAAAGCCCTAAAGCCCTAAACCCTAAACCCTTAACCCTAAAAAACCTAGAACCCTAAACCCTAAACCCCTAAACCCTAAACCCTAAACAGCCTCAAATCCCAATCCCTGCTTTGCCTGCCGTCCTCCATCAGCCTTGGTAGCTCTGCTCTCCCCCACAACACCAGAAATTCTTGTATGTGCGGTTTAGGGTTTAGGGTTTAGGGTTTAGGGTTATATATCTATATATATATATATGAAGATATAGATATATATATATATACATATGTATGGTCTTTGAGTTTAGGGTTTGGGGCTTAGGGTTCAGGGTATAGGGTGCAGGGTTTAGGATTTAGAGTTCAGGGTTGAGAGCTTAGGGTTTATAATATCATCCCTTGACCCAATCAAAACCCCTACCTCCTACTATTAAATATTTTCATAAGCAATTTACTACATAGGAGTGTACCACAGTGGGAAAATTTGATATCAAGGGGTGGAGGGGTTGATATCAGCAGGGGCATCCAGGGCGTCCCTAAACCCTGAACCCTATACCGCATAGATGTTGTATGAGGTTTATGGTTCAGGATGCGTCCCATGATCACTCTTTCCCCAATAATTGGGTCATACTGTAGTTGGGTTATCTGATATATTAGCCCCGGGGCCAGAAGGTTTAGGGTTTAGGGTGGAGGGCCCAGGCCGCAGGTGATCATAGAAGCATGACAGGGGGATTAGAGAACGGTCTTACTAGTCACTAGTCCCCTTTAGGTAGATAGAATATGGCTTTGGGTTTTATTATAATGAGATCCCCATACACCCCATATTCTATCTACCTAGATTTTCGAGGGGTTCTACGACGACGTCATCAGGATAATCTTAGAGTTGCGTGGCGATCAGTCTGGAATATTTTCGGGATTGCGTAGACATTACAGGGAGCTTACAAGGTTGCTAGAAGTTTTATATAATGTTCTGAAGGATTACATAGAGATGTTGATAAGGCCCGGATCTAGCACTAGGCCCTCTGTAGGATAGTTGTCCCTAAACTCCTAAACCAGTTTGGCCCCCCCAAACAATTTGAGTAACAGGAAGGTGGCAAGCGGTTTGGGTTTTGATTTTGGGCATTCTTGATCTGAGGCTTCAGCGAAGATTTTGGGGTAGGGCTTTAGGCCACAGGACTGGAATGATCCCCTTCCCCCCCCCATCATGAACCGCCATACCCCTAAATAACAGATACCTCAGTATAGTACGTGTACATAATGCATGAAACAATTATTACTATTATTACGAGTATCATTATTGTTACTATTATGATTACTACTAATATTAGGGGGTGTGGATGTTGATTATGAGGGAGAGGGGATTGGAAGGATTCGCAGGGATGCTGCCAGCAATGCGTTGAACTGAATAGGGTTTAGGGCTTAGGGCTTAGGGTTTAGAGTTTAGAGCTTAGGGTTTAGGGCTTAGGGCTTAGGGTTGAAAGTTAAAGGTTCTGAATCATGGCCATGTCTCCAACCAAACCCCAACCCCAGTGCTCCGCGCACTTTGCAGATCGCATACCAGGCGGTCTAGGGTAGAGGGTTAACCCTAAACCCTAAACCCTAAACCCTTAACCCTAAACCCTAAACCCTAAACCTATTCTCTGGGCCTCACTCCCAAAGAAAACCCTCAAATCTCTATGTACCCAAACCCTGTAATAGATTCACAGCCCTGTGGGGGTTGCGAAAAGCATGGTCTTTGTCTGGGTGCCCTACACATTCGGGACTTTGTTCTAGCTGGGACCCAAAAAGCATCAAAACTGTGACAAATTTTCCAGAAATTTGCGGGACTCGTCTGTGCCCCAAAATGCAAGAGGTTTTTCTTGCGACCCCAACAAGAAAACACATAGACACCTCCAAACCTTAAGCAGCCAATCCCGGATTCACATGACATCCTTGCGATACCCTGTATTTCATCACCGCAAGACTGCGCAAGTCGGAGAAGCCTCCGTGTAATCACCCATGTAAACAGCAAATGAGGCGCTTGGGCACGGAGACTCGCGTGTACGACCCAGGACCTTGTCCCTGCAACATATATTGGGGTCATATAGGTATACTGGAAAAGAAAATGGAAACTACAGGCATTTTGAGGAGATATATTAGAAAGATAATGGGAAAGAAAATGGAAACTACAGGGATTTGAGGTGGTATATAGGGATTACAGGGCATATCTTCAGCAATGACCCAGTGCTGGGTTTCAGGGCTTGGGTTCAAGCCCCTCTTTTAGGGTTCAATAGGCCGGGGCCTGGAGCTTCAGGGGCTAGGGATAGAGGCTTTAGAGTTTGATGGGCCAAGGTTGCACTAGTAAAAAGCAACCCAAAACCCGTAGTTGTCCAAGCTATGAACCCTCTGACAAGAAATCCAGAAGCTTCGAGTTAGGTGCAGGGATTCGGGTTGATTGTTCTAGGCCTCAGGGGGAGCTGGGCAAAAGGAGACCAAGTGTGGAGGAACCCCCAGGTCGAAAACATCCGTCAATGTGTCAATTCTTGTGCGTCGTTGAGCGGCACTCTGCGGGATCTCAGATTTGTTTTAAGGTTCAGAGATTGAGAGGGACACGGCAATCTACTGAGGAGTATACGGACTATGTAGAGGAATGTCACGGGGCATGGGGTTGGGAGCGTGCGATGACGTCCTACTGGCACTAAATCTCTTTTTTGGTTCGGACCAGCTTTTGCCGGATGCTTTCCTGCTGGACTCTCCCTCAACAAGGCTGGTAGAACAACCTTGACAACTCCAAGATGTATACAGTAGTGTAGTGATCATAAGACTGTTGTTGCTCCTCAGTAGTCCCCTTAGACCTATAACAAAAGATACGCTTGTTAGTTCCTTAGGGTTATAGTACAACATAAACATGAATGAAAAACATCTTCAGGGGACTACAGATTACGGCTTCTGCCCTAAAGTCGAAACTCGGGTCTTTGCAAGGCAAATCTTGGGGGTGCACGCAAAAGCCCAGAAATCAATAAAAAAACACGCACCCTAAACCCTAAATCCTAGGCCCCAAACCCCACAAACTAATCCTAAATCCTAAACCCTAAACCCCAGAACCAATCCTAAATCCCAAACCCTAAACCCTAAGCCCCACAACCAATCCTAAGCCCCAAGTCCCAAACCCTAAACCTAAATCCTAAAGCCTAAATCCCCCGGAAACTAATCCTAAGCCCCAAACCCCAAACCTAAATCCTAAAACCCTAAACCCCAAAAACGAATCCTAAACCTTAAACCCTAAACCCTAAACCCTCCCCACAGGAGCCTTGACCTGAAGCAAAGGCGTCGCTGAGGCTTGGGAGGAGAAGGAGTTCGGAGGAGAGCTCAAAGCCTGACCACTGGGGATGAAGGTTTAGGGCTTAGGACCTTTAGGATTTAGGATTTAAGGGTTTTTAATTTTAGGGTTTAGGGCTTTTAGGGTTTAGGGTTTAGGATTTAGAGTTTTTAGAATTTAGGGTTTAAGGCTTTTTTATCGGATCTTGTCTCCTCAGACCAAATCCCAGGAGATGCTTGATTAGCACGGCCCACCCAAGCCCGGCAATTGCACAGTCAGCCTGGAATCAAAGGCAAAAACCCCTTGCTTACTGCACTTACAGCTCAGCAAGCAGAACCTACCCATTCTGCAGCAAAGACAGTACCCGGATGCAGCAGCCTTAAAGACCCCTCAACATGGCATACGCGAGCACACATTTGACAGCAGAGCCCTTCCACTGCGCATCCCATACACGGTACTATCGAAAAGAAGACGGACACCCCTAACTCAACAACGCTTTGAGGGTTGAGGGTTTAGGATTTAGGGTTCAGGGTGTAGGATTTAGGGTTCAGGACTTACGGTTTTTAGGATTTGGGGTTTACGGTTTGGAGTTTAGTTTCGGGCGTGCGTTTGGGGCTTATTCGGAACAATAGCCTTTTTGGACTGCTGGCAAACAGGTTTGGGCCATTATCCCGCTTACTTCTTGGGTCCAGGAAAGGTTGAGTTTAAGGTTTAGGGTCTTGTGTTTGGGGATGAGAGTTTATTTATGGGTTTAGTGTGCCGGGCCTTTAGCTTGAGGCTTAAGGTACAGGACGTCAAGTTTGGAGGCTTAGGGTTTGGGAGAAGGCAAATGAAGCAGCGGCCGAAAGTTGAAAGATTCGGCATCATGTAGACCCCTGATTAATAAACTCCCTCCTTGTAAGGGCCTTAATAATGGATCCCTATGATACTCCGTAATAATGGGAGGGGGCTTATTGATGATGGGTCTACATCAGGGATCACGCTTCTACGTTGCAGGGTTTAAAGGGTCTTGGGGTTGGTGCGTAGGCTTTTGAATCTGGGTCCAAGGTAGAAGTAACTAGTTCTAGTGGCTTGAGGCTGGGCTTTCAGACGGGCATTCTACACCCTGAACTTACTGGGTGTTAGTAAGGAATAAGGGGACATAATCCCCATGTAGTCCCTACATAATACATTCCCTTATTCCCTACTAACACCCTGTGAATTAGTAAATGAACCCTGGAACCCCAAACCCAAGTTCCAGACCCCCTCTCTCTCCAAAACCCAAAGCGAGTCTCAGGTTCCAACCGCCTGCCAGCAGCCGATTAAAAAACTGGTGGTTTCTCAGTGTGAACACCTAGTCGCCACCACTTGGATCGCGGATCCGCCAGGGTCTTAATACTGTGTCGGAGCGAAGCATGTGTACATAGAAGGGGTGATCTACTCCATGCATTCTCTGCGGACACGGGTTGATGCCACCTCCAAACCTTAAAAACCTAACATAACGCTAAAATCCGGAACCCTATGGTCTAAACTCTAAACCCAAAGCCTTAAACCAAACCCCGAACCACACATGCTCCGCCCAGTTGCTGCTGTGCTTGGAGGAGCCAGTATCGGCGCAGGCGGAGGCGTCGCTGGAGGCGCGGCACTTCCCACAGGTGGAAGGCTGCGATGCTCCTTTTGTAGCGTAGAGTTCAGGCCTTAAACCTTAAACCCTACAGCCGTTTAGGGTTTTGGGTGTTGGGTAGTAGGGTTTTCGATTGCGCGTAGGCCTTAAGGTTCGGATTCAGGGCCTAGGGCTTGAGGCTGCAGGTGTATTGTTGAAGCTCAAGGTATAAAGTACTGTATGACAGGAAGGCCTAAGCCAAGTTTTGGGCAGTGGCTAGGATTGAGGGTTCAGGGCTCACGAAAAATTGTTAGATCCCTTCTCGGTAGTTCTAAGGTCATCACCCAGAAAGCAAGGGAGGATTATATATGGCATCTGCAGTATATAACACCCCTAAACCCGGAAGATTAACCCTTAACCATCTAAACCTAAACCCACCTGATTTTCAACCCCTGCCCACCGTCTTCAAACCCTCCTCTGCATGTGCATCCCGGCCTCACCAACAAAACTAGCACTAGTCGCAAAGCTGTGCTAGTAAGAAGAAGAAGAACAACAACAACAACAACAGTGGCATTCACATTGGCATTCACAGTGGCATTCACAGTGGCATTCACAGTAGTTGTTGCAATCGCCGCCATCAAGGTCGTTGGAGTATAGGCGTGGCAAATTTAGTTGTAGCCCCCTAAATCCTGGACCCTAAACCCTATACCCCATATAACCCATGCAACCCTATATAACCCGACATAACCCTACATGTCCCTATATAACATATATATATATATATACATGAGTGTGTATATATATATATATGTGCGCGTATATATACAACTTGTAAAACCCTACATAATTCGACATGACCCTATACCCTGAACACTATTTTACCCAACAGTCCTCAGGGTGCATCTCCCAGCCTCACACAATCGAGCTTCAGGGCTTGACATAAAGGTATGTACATGTTCAAAATTAGGTCATAAGGAATGGATTCTAGATAGGTTATATACAATATATGTACAGGTTATACACAGGGTTATGTGGGGGTTGTGTTCATCAAGGATAAGGGTCTAGGGTTTGGGCATTTGGTTTACATAGGGCTGCGCGGCCGAAAGATCATAGGGAGGTTTGAGACATCTTGGCAGGATTGACTGCTAAGATTCAAGAAGGATATTGTGGGAAGATGATATCAGGTATGAATCGGCTCCCACAATATTTGTAACTAGTTTTACCTGAGGTTCGGAGTCTTGCAGAGTATACCGGTCTTCATAGAAAGTTTACAGGGACAGCCTTGTTGGGTTTGGAGATATTTGATAAAAGGCCTTGAGACATTTGCATACTTACTACTTGCCTGCGGGATTCGGGGATGTTGTATGCCTGCACGTAAATGCAGGTATCGCTATTCAAGAGAATGTAAGCAGACGTACGGGCTCTGAACATCTGCTACAAAACCCCCGATGGACGCGGGTTTAGGGTTTAGGGTAAAAGTGCGCGGGGCCCAGGTGCAGGCCATTGCGTGCAGATGCCCAGATCCCATATTGCAGGGATCCTAAACCCTGAACCCACACTGAACCCTTAACCCTTTAATCGCCTAGCTCTTAGATGAGCTATGGCCAATGCATTCGCTGGGAGCTAGGAGCAAGGGAGCTTTCATGCCAGCTCAAAGATTGGCAGAGAGTAGGATAAAGGGATTGGGGTTTAGGATTAGCAAGGAAGAAGGGAATATGTTATATGGGGCTTAGTTTTTAGGCACGGAATAAGGGAACATGGGGATTATATTCCCTGGTTCCCTACTAAGCACCAGTAAGAAAAAGCTGGAACCTTGAACCATTCTTCGAACAATCTGGCATGCACAGTGAGCAGCGTCAGGCACATGCTCTTTCCGACCCTCAAACTCTAGATTAAGGAAGAAAGCAGCGATGCGATACTTTCAGTCCCAAACGTTCCTGGCAGAATGAAATTCAAAACTCGCTGACCAATTAGGCGGTTCTGTCCTTCTCTCCGCTCAGAAACAAGTGCCAAACATCCAAACTGTAGCCTCGTGTAGGTCCTAACCCAGACCAATGATTAGCAAACCCCTCCCCTTGATAGGGATTATAGTAGTGATCCTAATACTTCGGCCCTTAAAAGGAACGGAATTAGTAATCAGGGGTCTACATTAATTAAGAAAGAAACACCCTGCACATTTCAGAGCAAACCATGGTGTGGAGCTTTTCAAGAGAATCCACACCACGCCCCAAGGCAGTGGCCTCCAACACTCTCCTAATAACCCCCGCGTATTCCCAGGTTCCCCTAAGTACAACACGAAAGCTAAAACCTACAGTACACCCTAAAACCCTAAACCCTAAACCCCTAAACCCCAAATCCCTAAACCCTAGATCCCTAAATCCAAACCCCTAAATAAACCGTGCGCAGGAAAAACCTGCTGAGGGCCCCACGACGCCCGATCGACTCGAGGTGGCTCGGCTGCCCCACCGCTGAGGACGAGAAGGCAGATGGCGAGAAACCACCACGGCCTGAACTTACTTCCGATTTAGGGATTTAGGGATAGGGCTTTAGGATTTCAGGGTTTCAGGGTTCAGGGTTTAGGATTTAGGGTTTAGGATTTAGGGTTTAGGGGCAGGTCTTGGGGATGCGTTTACCTATCCATCTATATCGCCCTCTATCTTTATCCTACTCAGTTTATATCTCTGTCACGCTCTCTCTGCTTATATCCTCCACTGAACGAAACTGGAAACCATATAGAACCCACGAAGAAAGACTTTATTCTTTGCCTGTAGGCCCCCCCTTTTGAGGTTCCATATTTTACTGGGGACCGTATTCCGCAGAGAACGTATGGCTTAGGGGTTCAGGGTTGAGGGTTTAGGGTTTAGCTTCCGGGTTTCAGGCTATGTTTGCTGGAGCTTCCTTATCACTCTAATCAGACTCTAATCAGAGGCCGTAAGCCCAACACCAACGCCATCCAACCGCTAGCCTTCGCGGCTTTACAGCCGAGCATTCAGCAAAACAACAGCAACCCCCACAAAGGTCACCAAACTGTCAGGACCAATTAACAACAAAAAACGCAATCCAAAACTCCGTAAAAAAGGTGGCCGCGCCTAAAGCCCTGAAGCGTAGATCCCGAACCCTGAACTCTAACACCTCAACTCTACACCCTTTTAGGGTTTAGGGTTTAGGGGTTTAGGGTTTAGGGTTTAGAACCTGTACCCTGAAACCTACACCCTAGAACCTATACCCTAGAATCTACACCTCAAAACCTATACCGCAAAACCTACACCCTAAAACCTGCACCCTAAAGCCTA
>CAJNIZ010043870.1:0-13180 GCA_905231905.1 Symbiodinium pilosum
TCAAGCTCCAGTTGATTCTATTGAGTTTCCTATGGGATCAAAAGAAACACTTGCAAGGAACTGGAGCTTCCATTTTTCTCAAGTCAATTATATTTCTCTTTTTATCTTCGTTGTGGACAAAGATCTCTCTAAAAATAGCTGTCTTACACACGCCACAACAGTCCTTTCTGTAAAAGATACCCTAAACCCTACACACCCCCCACCCCCAAACCTTCAAAACCTTACCCCCATTGCCAAATCCTTGCGCAGCAGAGTCGGCCTTCCGGGCAACGCTGTTTCGGGTGCTGGGTGCTTGTTTCCCTCAGCCATGTACACTGTAGTCTAAACTCCTCAAAGGAAGGGGGTTGTACAGGGGATTATATAGGGGAGTATTCTAGGGGTTATTGAGGGGGATACTAGGAGTTTAGACTATAGCTCATGTAAACATGGACTTTGTCAAAAGGGCCTGGGAAGCACTTGTACACACTCCAAGAGCGGCCTCTACACGTAATAACGAGAATATCAGTTGTAACACTAATACTACTAGCAGCAATCCTCACACTAGCAGTGACGATTGTCATAGTTGTGAGTACAATATTATTTTTCCTAAGAATATCGGCAAAAGTGATTTGAACATACAGTGATACCAATTGTCATATCCCTTTTTGCCCCATGTTGAGAGAACCCTGAAGTAAGTATTAGAGTTCACTGAAATCCTTTGTCAAGTTTGAAATCCCATGCGTTTCGGGTTTAAGGTGAAGTATTCCGTTCTGCACATCGAATGCTGCACTTCATACACAGACCCATAATTCCTGAACCAGGAAACCAAGCTGCAGGCGGCGGGCAATACTAAACCCTAAACCCTAAACCAAAGGTCAGGGTCTCACGGACAGAAGGTTTGCATGAGAATCTTTCATCACAAGTCTGATTTGAGGGTGATGTCGCCTTGTACTCCTTATTGCTCTGTACGGTTCCACAGATATCCTAAGCCGAAATCTCAACCTTAGACGGCGAGCACCCCTACTTGAGGACCTTGTATTCTAATATACGGGCCTAAGTAATTACCAATATTATGGTTCCATATCCCTTGTATAAGTATAGTACCTGGTACCTCAAATGGACCTTAAAATGATATTGGTAATTATTTAGGCTCCTGTAGTAGATTGTTCTGGCATCCCTCACACCTGTGGCACTCTTGGGAAACAGGCACATATTTTCTGCAATCGGTAAGAAAAAGGCAGAGAGCAAGAATTTTCTACAAGGCCCGGGAGTAGTCAAAAAGAGGAACATCAGCTGCTAGGGTAATATTAGTACTATCAGTACTACGTTTACTGGGATTTTAACGTGATTTACGTTCCTTAACAGCAACCCAGAAAATTAGGAGACTTTCGGGGACCTTCTGAAGCCTCAGGGAGACCTTGGCAGGAGTCCTTAGCTGCTGTTTTTTGTACGGGGCCCTACACCCGAAAGATACACGCGAAAATCTAATTAAACCCCAGAACCTACACCAAAATATCAACAGTTCCTTAATTCTCAGCAGGCATGGGCCATTCTGGGATCACTCCATGTCAGGTTGGGGTTAAGGGTTTAGATTTCAACCTTGAGGGTCTATCGCAGTTGGGGTCTACGAGGCTGAGGTGTAGGTTCTTGCTGAAAAAAGTTTGAGAGCTTAGGCATGTCTGCTTGCTGAGAAGAAGGGAACTCCTGTTTGGGTGATACAGGGAGCTAATGGAGATGCCTTGGGTACTGCCCCGACTCCGTAACAGTTGCAAGACTGTACTTATATGTATCTATATAGTCCTTCATATGACCACAAGTATAGACTGTCACAGGGTGGGGGCATTACCAAGATGTATGCACATTGGCCCTTACCTTCATGTGTTCAGAGACATGTTCTCCGTTTTCTACAACAAAGCAATGCGGGTTCTGTAGCTTCTACGTAAGTGCCTCAATAGGTTGATGGTCCTTTCGAAAAACGGAAGGTATAGAAAGATTTCTGGGGCGTATATAATAGATATACATCTTAGGCATGTCGGCAACAGGTAAGAGACCCCCAAGCCGAATCTATACCCCATGCTTTCCAGTGTGTTTACTCATGAAGGAAGATGGGACCCCAAAAAGGGCCCTGTAAAGTCCACATCCGAAGATGGGACCCCAACAAGGGCCCTGTAAAGTCCACATCCTTGTCAACGTGTTTGTGCGGGGTTCCAGTCAGTTGGGGGGAGCCCTTACTCCCAAACCTTAATGGAGTTCTTGGCTTTTGTTGAACGACTCCCGGGTCAAAAATGCCACCTGTACTGCTTGTATCAAGCAGCCGCTTAGCAAGGCTCTCCAAGGGATCTAGGGCTTTGGGTCTAGGCTTTAAGCTAGATGGGGTAGGGCAGAATGTCTAAGACCACCCCCCGCGGTTATTGGGGATGTGTTGGGTTTTATGCGCAATTCTGCACCAAGGATAAGGTCATAGGGGGTCGGGAACAGTGCTTTGGGCCCGTTAACTGGCGATCAGCAAGAGCATTTTGTTGGGCTCCTCAGTCGTCGTCGTAGTCGCAGCAGTCGTCTTATTACTCTTATTCGTCGTCGTCTTGTTTGTCGTCGTCGTAGTAGCTGCGGCAGCAGTATCCACGACATTTATATCTTCGGCTTGTCTCGCCTAAAATGGAAAAGAGGGGTCTAGAATCATTTCTTAGGTATCGATTTCTTTTAGCCAACGCTGTTTTGCCCCCTAAGCCATGAGTAGGGAGCCTTAAGCCCAAACCTTATAGAACCTAAGCCCCAAGGCCCGAAGCCCCTAAACCTGATATCTGAGCCCCAAACCTAAACTCAAAGCCCCAAACCCTAAACCCCAACGCCCTAAACTCACCAAGGCTTCAAAATCAATCCTGCCGAGTTGTGGGCACTCTAAAGACGTTTCGTAGGGCTTGCAGGTTAGGATGAAGCTTTCCGTGGTGAGCCTGGAAGCTCGAGTCCTGCCTAGACGCCCCAAAACTGTACGCTCCAGGCAAACCCTAGACGCCTTGCCTGGGTTGCTGTTAAGGAACTTAAATTAAGTTACCATGATGGGTATATATAGTAAATAAAAGGGTTTCCCCAATATAGTAACTTGATTTAAGTTCCTTAACAGCAACCCAGTTGCAGTTTGCTTCGAAGCCAAGTCATCTGTGTAGCAGGGTTCCTCTTGTTCGTAGTTCGAACTTTCGGGAGTAGAAGTAAGGGCTCAAGATTCGTAGTCCTTCTTAAAATGTGTACAATCACCGGTAAGCCAAATTCGCAACTCCATGAGATCCCTTGGACCCTTGGAAGAGGACGTTCAATGCTTTTGAGAACAGATAGGCGAAATGGGATGTGACATTCGCAAGGGCTGTCTGGGTTATTGGTGCGACTTTGGTTGTGGAGGACCTACGAGTGTAGAGGCCTGCAGCCTATTTTGATGGACCCTAGTGCTACTGAGTTGCGTTTGAGTTTGGGCATTTGGGATGAAGGGTTGGCTTAAGCTTCAGGGTACAGGGCTCAGGCGTCTTGTAGGACTGAGGAGTTAGTTTAGGGTTTGGGGTCTTTCAGTGTAATATTCTTTCGTATGTGAAGCTTCTCCACAGATAGCGGAACGGTATTTGAGCCTGGGAGCATGTTCGGACTAAACTAGGTCTTTGCAGACGCCAGCGCTACCTCCCCCAGACAAACATGTCCCTCCATATAGGAATATGTCAACATCAAGGAGGATCTGGAAGGGTGAGCCAAAGTTATGTTATCTTTCTATATGCGTCCAGGCGCCGCGTTCCCAGTCCGCCCCTCAATCGTATGATCCCCATCCGGGTGTCCGTACACGCGCAAACCATGAACTGTTTCAATTATCTTCTAGACCCTAAACCCTAAATAGTAGCTGCCATTTTCCTTTCCATTTTCCCAATATGTCCCCCGTACCCCCCTGCTGCTGGACCACAGGACGGGGGGTGACTCTACAAGTTCCCATTCAAACTTTATAAAACCCTGATCGACCCCATCAAAACCCGCTAGGGCTCTGCAAAATTGTATAAGCCTTCTACAAGAGTTATGAATCCTCTGCAAACTTTCTATAAAACTCTCTACAGCTTTCATAAACACTCTATCTCTACAAGCCCTGTATAAAACTCTCTAAACGCATCATCAACCTCATAGGCCGTCTGGAAAGGCCTCGGAAAACCTTCTGAGCTTTTAAAAACCAACCTGCTATAAAGCGCATGAAATAATTGCAAAAATTTTCAAACCTTGTAAAAACTTTCTATCATCCTTGTAAACCCTCTATCAACGGACTCTAAATCACAAGTCCCGGACCAGACAACTGGACCGCAGGACCACAAGCCGGGGGGCGGGGTGGAGAATCATTCTTATATTGAGCCAAAATCTAAACTCCTTAAAGGGGGTTATATAGGGGATTATATAGGGGACTACTATAGGGGTTACTAAGGGGGGTACTAGGAGTTTAGACTATGGCTCATATCATTGACCATTGGAGGGTGTCTTTGTGGGGGGAGGAGAGGGGGGCGGACCCTTGAATGCTGGCGCATATATACCTGCACAACACCCTAAACTCTAAACCCCTAAACCCGAAACCCCTAAACCTCAAACCCAAACCCCAAACAGATGAGAATCCATAATGTACAGACTCCCAAAGTGTCACAGCCCATTTGAGCCTCGGCTGAACGCTTGGCTGGACTATCCCGTCGTATACGGTGCGTCTGTGGCCCAAAGGTTCCAAGTATGCAAGGATTTGGGGCTTCATTTTTGAAGCGTTAGGGGACTAGGGGCTTCAATTTTAAGGGTTTACAGGGTTTAGGGATTGGGGTCTTCATTCTAAAGGCTTTAGGGCGCACGGTAAAGGATTTCGGGAATATCTGGGATTGCTACTTCAATGGGGCTTGCTGACCGTGGCTACCTTCGAAGACCCTCTTACTGGGGACTGATGTATCAACACAATTTCAGGGCGTGTGCGTGGCCGAGATTTTTGGGGTGGTTTGATTCTGGATCCCAAGTTTACATCCAGTGTCATTGCTGTTGGCGCCTGTGTGGGGTTTCGCTTGCGTCAGTACACTACCCATCCTTAGCCATGTAGATATATAGGTGCCAATGTAGTTATGACGGGCCCCTATATCGGTATCCCCTCATAGTGGAACTGTAAGTCAAGCAAAATCCATTTCTGTCCTCAATGAACCTGGCCCTAGATGCTACTTGGAGGGTTGTGGGGACTGAGTAAAGCTTGCTACGTGTACTTCAAAGCCCCTATAAGCTTGATAATAGCCCCATTTATCCGATACAATGAACCTACTTGCGACAAGTCCTGCTGTAAGCGCTAGACTGCTAGACCCTTGCTCACCTAGAGCCCAAGCAATGGTGCAGAACTGGACCCTGAGGGCAATACATGTTTCGCCTGGCCGAGTTCGCGTGTTGACTCTCCGACCTCCCTGGGGAGCCCCTGGAGTTCCTGAATAGCCCTAAACCTTTTAAGCTCTAAGCCACAAGCCCGGAACCCCGAGCCCTTATTCCTGAATCAAGCCCCCTTAAGGTTTGTAAGGTTTATAGGATTGGGGGATGAACTCCGCACCACATCCTCTGCCCTAAAGCCGTCATTTTGCAACAAGTGCCCGAAACCTGCGCCTTCACAAAACCGCGCGAGCTCGTCGGTTTGGCGCCGCGCGGGATTCGCGGAGTCCGTACATCGAGGGTACGAATGGGGTTTGGAGGCTCAGGACTCAAAGGCCAGTGGTTTCTGGTTTAGGTTTTTAGAGTTTAGGGTTTCTGGGTCAGGAGCTAGATTGAAGAACTACAACAGCTTTGCCTTTCGAGTATATATTGCCTGTAAGAATGGAATCCTCACAAGAACATCGAAATGTAGACTAGAGTATACTGCAGTTGAACAAGAGATCCCAAGCTCATATCTATGTATAAACATACATACTTATACGTATAAACCTACGAGTTCCGCATGTAAAGGTGACCGTTATACTAGGCGAACTCATGACTGGCGGTGTGTTTGGCAGATAACGGGGCATCTACTTTCAAGGGCTCTAGGATATTGAAGGATCATTTTCCCTTTAAACCCGAAAGCCTGGAATTGTAGATGCGTGATGGATGACGGGCAACTGGCTGGGGAGCCCTTAGATTCGGTACCTTGAGCCCTACTCCCTTGACCTTAAACCATGCTAAACCGGTTCCAGGAAACCCGTCATTGAAGAATCGCACGTTAAGGAACTATAGAGGCCCCATTTTCAAGGATCCCGTTTCCAAGGATGTGGCTATTTGCACGAGAGTTTTTGATTTCGGGCTTGGTGTATGCAGTTTTGGGCTTTTAGTTTAGGTGCAGAGTTCAGTCTTTAGGTTGTAGAGTGTGGGGTTGAGAGTATTGAGGATTAGGAGTACTGCAGCATTCAGCGCTTCCCAAGCTGGAACTAATGCTTGAAAGCTATGCCAATGTGCCGAAACTTATCAGCAAGTTATGCAGCCTCCTGCAGCGGCTTCAGCCTACCTGTAGGGTTTAGGGTATTTGGTACCTTTAGGCTTGGTCAAAATAGTGTAGCTGGAGCGCTTGCGCGCTCTTTTTCAAGGACTCTGCGCTGGCTTTTCAAGATCTCAGACCTGAAATGCTCACAGGCTTAAGCGCTTCGGGTTTGCTTCATGCCGGGTCCTGTTTGAGTAGAACAGGCTTTGGCGATATACTCTACCATAGCTATGAAGCATTTCTAAGGGAAACACTAGCGAGATTCTGGCTTGGTCCGGGATGAGCCCGTGATCGCAGACGCTCAAGCAAGGATGTTTGCATGGTGGACTCGTGGGGTTAAGCTTGGACTAGTGAGGTGAAGCTTGCACTATTGGGGCGAACCTTGGATTAATAGAAACGATCCTTTCTACTAATTCATGGGGCAAGCTTGGGCTAATGGGGCGACTATAAGATTAGATCAGAGTTCCTCAAACCCTCGGACTAATGGGGCCAACCTTGGACTAATGGAAACGACCCCGGGATTAATGGATCGAAGCTTGGACTGATGGGGCGAATCGTTGTACTCATGGGGCGAAGGGGTGAAGTTGGCACTAATGGGGCGACTATATGATCAAATGTTAAGTCCTCACGCCCTTGGAATAGTGGAGCAAACTTGGACGAAAGGACGATCCCTGGACTAATCAGGCGAAGCCTGGACAATTTGAATCTCCACATGCAGTGGTAATCGGAAGCACGCGAACATGGATGATATGATGGTCTGGGCATGGGCGCTCTAGTGTTCAGATACGATGGCACAGTGTGGGCATGGCTGCTGTGCCAAGCTGATGCACGTTGGGACACATCCGGTTGGTGGGCATGTTTTAGTATTAGGGAAGCCCCAAACCTTAAACTAGAAAGCGAACCCTCCAAACCCCTAAATCAGCCAGCGCAGGGCAAGGTTTGAGATCTTGGGAGCAGCTTCTCAGAAGGCCTGATGACAGCTGCCGATGAAAGGCCCCTCTGCAATAGCAGCAACAGCACTGATATGAGGGTTAAATAATGGGTCTCTTTCAGGGGCTACCCATGAAGTATTTGGGCTTTAGATTTGCAGTGCCCCCAACTTTTGGAAACATTCATATTTGACTCAGACTGTCAGGTGTTGGGTCTAGAGTTAAGGGCTCCTTGATACCCCAAAGCCCTCCTGACTGTATGATACACCGCGAGTGTTCCCATTCTTCAAGAGTACTCAGCCGATTTTTTGGTATCAGCAGTAGTAATCCACGACCCCCACGTATGGCACGTTGAGCACCCTAATATCTAAGAGTTTGTCATCATTGCACCGATATCTTGAGAGACCACTTTGACAAGAGAGTGTAGGAGTGATGTGTTCGAAGCCGGGGCAGCAAGCACAGCAGAAACCAGGAAGCATCGTGTTTTGAGGAGTAGTCATGGCTTCTATTCTAAGCTAGCAGCTAGCATTGTTTTCGCATAAGAAATATCACGCTTTGTACGTCAGCAAGAGCGGTATCATGCCAAAGCGGTCCAAATGCTGCTTCCCTTCTGATAATCTGTGCTTCTGCTGCCGCCTCTGTTGTAAGCTCTTGTCTAGACACATGTTTTTGGGCGTTGGCTGTCTTGCCCTCAGTATTGTTAAGTCTTTCGGCTTATCCTTGGTGGATGCAGTCTTTATTGTCATGTCACCGATCACTTGTATGGTCAATGCTCTATCCTATGTTACGTGCCCACAGGGCTGCCTTGACCACCACAGAGATTCTTACATTGATTCAGGATGAGAAGCCCTCTCAGCCCAAAATCCAGGAGCTAAAGTCCTACACCCCTCCCTCCAGGGCCTTTTCCCCACAAGGTGCGGAGATTTCAAGTTCAAGAAGATGAGGGCTCTAAGGGGTTATCAGGTTGGCTACAAGTCCTATGTGTTGGGTACTACCCCCACTCAGTAACAGTTGGATAATAATTATAATATGGGTATATATATAGCCCTTAATAGGACCCCTAATATAGACTGTTACTGGGTGGGGGCAGTACCCAACCTATGTGATTCAAGACCGCAAAGAAGCCTTCATGTTGGCTGTACCAACAGGTTGATAAGGGCTCCATTAAAGGGGCCACCAAAAGCGCAGGTTGAGGGTTGAAGATTAGAGGTATTCTTTTATCCAAGTAGCTGTGTTGATTCGCCTGGGCTGTGCGGACAACGCGCATACCTGCTTTTAGTAGGACCATATATATATAATGTATATATATATACACATATTTATATATACATAGATATATTATATCTATGTATATATAAATATATACATATTGTAAGGGACATATGGGATAACAACCAGGGTACACACTTTCCTGGATTCCTCTACTCTACCTGTGTCAGCTTCTGGAGATAGATACACATATACAAAACAAAATACCACAAGAAAGGGGTAGAGAACACGCCGGTAGGTACAAGCTCTCAACAGTCTTAACATGCACAAACAAGGGCTTGCAATCTGGTCCACTGATAGTACACACCCTCCACCCCCTGGGGCGGTGTTTTATCTTACCTTCAGCCGCCAAGTCTATAGATAGCTTCTACTTTGGGTAAGATTTTCATGGAGCCCCAGGGTTAATGTCGTGGACACGGAGCCTAAATCCTAGGCGTTTTCTGAGGGGAAGGTGAGTATCCCAGTTTCGGCACGAGTCACGGCACGCTTCGACAACCCACTCTTAAAGTCAGAAAAGGCGAGCAGATGCTTTAAGGGTTTGGGGTGGCAATTGCGTGGTATTGTCCAGAGGCTGGATGTAGTTCCTTTTTCTGTGCTTCAGGAGTCATAGTGTCCGTCCCAAGGATGGAATCGCAGTAGGGCATCGTGGTCGACTTTAATCCTGGTTGGGGCTTGTTGTCATGTCGTCTGAAGCCCCACATCTCTCTAATTGTACAGTCTCGTAATACAGTATCAGTGTATAGTCCCCCTTAAGTAGATGGAATATGGGGTATATGGGGATCTTATTATAATATACCCAAAGCCATATTCTATCTACTTAAGGGGGACTATATACTTGGGACACATAAGCTGTGAGGTGGCTGGTTTCATTACCTCGCCTAGGGGATTGTCGCATTCAAAAAAAAGCATGAGGAAGCTTGTCAGGATTGGCTGTGGGCGGCTGAGCACATGAGAACTGGGAGTTTTACTGTTGCCTTTGGAGGACATGTCTTATGCCAACTCAGTCAAGATTAAATGAAGTTGAAATCTGATTTTTCCATTCTCATAAAGGGCTTTCCGATGAAGAGAGAGACTGATCACGTTGCAACCAGTAGTCCCGCCAGTCTTTCACTACAGTCATTACAGGCACTTAGTCCAGCTTGGTACTTGTCAGGTGGGCGTACAGTATAAAATACTATATCCCCAATATAACCCCTATATAACCCCAGTTTCCATTTCATTTTCCATTTTCTTTTCCATTTGATTCTCCATTATAGGGCCAGCCTTACAAGCAGCGTCTTGAGTCCTGAGCAACAAAACAGCCTTCATGCAAGCCGTCCATGCGCGTAGTGAGGGTAACATTTGCGCGTGGCACATAATGGCTATCACCAGGGGTCCGGATGCACCTCTCAACTCTGAGCATTATGACAGATATGGCTTGGTATTTGGTTTTGGTGGGTGTCTACGGTAATGCTAATCAAGACTGTTGATGGAGGAAATCCTGAAGTTCCCCCACGTCCTAAGAAAAAAGGCAACTTAAAGCCCTAATTGACAGGTGCAAGATTCCCTCCATCCACGGGAATTATTGGCTGTAGGCCCAGCGAGGCTAGCCCATATGACTCCGATATACCCGAATACGGATCCTGCCTTCCACCCAAGCCAAGGAGTCCCCAAACCAGGCGTAAAACTACGGGGTACAACCCCCGAACCCTTGATCTAAATGCTGAAATTAGGTCTGTACATATAAATAAGTGTCTAGGAAGACACCTAATCCCTGTAGTCCCCCTCAATTAGATAGAATATGGATTATATGGGGATCTTATTATAATATACCCAAAGCCACATTTTATCTACTTAAGGGCGAATAAAACTAAAAGCACAAAACCCTAACCTCAAAGTCGCTGAACGCCAAAGCCCTAAACCCGAAGCCGCAAAAGCCCCCAACTCCAAGATTCCAAAGCTCTAACCCCACAGAGGTTACCAACAAGCCCTCAACCATAAGCACCCTGAAAGCTCTGAGGTTCCAACATCTACGACAAGGACCAGGGGCTTTCAGGTTGAGCTTCATGGATTTCAGAGGGTTTAAGGCTTGGGTACTGCCCCCACCCAGTAACAGTCTATATTAGGGGTCCTATTAAGGGCTATATATAACCATATGATAATTCTTATCCAACTGTTACTGAGGGGGGGCAGTACCCAAGTTAAGGCTTAGGTGCTCAGGGTTTAGGGTTTGGTTTTCGAGGGCTCTGGGCTTAGGCTTCAGGATTTGGAGTTTAGAGATCAGGTTTGAAGACTCAGCCTTTGGGTTTGCTCTGGGTTTGCTGCGGCGGGTCTACTTGCTTTAAGGTTAGTGGGATGCATGTAGTAACCCTTTTGAGGTCATACAGAGTGACGTTTGACAGGGCTTTCCTGGAAGGGTTATGTGGCGCAGCGACCCTGATCGGACAAAGGACCCGCAGATCAGGTTGCGAAGGCACGGCCTGACCATGAAGTTCACCTTAGGTCTCTATATCCCTTCATGTCTCCATAATCCTCCTCAAGGGATCTAAGGGAGCCCCACAGCCCCAAGTCACCTTGGGTCCAAAAACAGCTCTGTAGGGCTCGCCGGGCTTTCCGTACAGTGTTCCACGGGCGTCTGGTCAACTCTGAAGTGGCGCAAAGTCAGAGCACAGGGAATCGGAGCAGAGTTGCTTTAAAGGCAGTATAAGGATAGGTGGGGATACGTAGGTGGGATCATGGAAAAGAAAATGGAAACTACAGGGATTATATAGGGAGTATATAGGGATTATAGGGTTATATAGGGGTTATAGTGGGGATATCTTGACATGTAGGGTTGAGGGTACCAACTCGTAGGACCGCCAGCGAGCGCCTTCTGCGCCCAACGCGCAGGCGTCCCAGGGAGCACCGGAGGCACGGATACTGGTGGGCTCCCTAAATAGGGGGACCCTCGTATAGACCCCAGACGGCTATAATCCCCACTACAGGGGCCGCCCAAAAAGGGTACCCCCAATTTTGGGATAGCTTTCACTTTCTTATTTTGTCACGTGCGACAGCCCTAAAGCCTACCAAGGAGTACGACCGTATTCTCTTCTAGGATAGGCCAATGAGGAACCTGTTTGCGTGTAGGGGTGTAGGGTATAGAAGTTTCGGGGTTGGGGATTTAGGGGTTGAGGGTCTTGGGGTTTCAGGGGTTTCGGGCTTCGGGATAGGTGTTTGTTTGGAGTTTTTAGCCGTAGAAGTTTGTGGATTTAGGCGCCTTGGGCGCTGCATTTTGGAGATGTGAGGCTTTCAGAGGTCAGGGCTTAAGGATCAAGTTCTCGTTCTCAATTAGTGAGTCTCTTAATTACGTAGTTCCTGTGTGGGTGTTTGGATGTGAAGTGGGGAGCTATATGTAGAGTAGATTACGCTTACATCGCGTTTAGTTTCAGGGGTCCCCACAGCGCTCCGGAATCATCGACCCCAAAGAGACCTACCATTTCTTAAAGCCGGAAACCAACGAACCCCAACAGCGTAAACCTTTCTTATCCTGGGCGCGTCTGAAAATTACGGTGTGACACCCTTAGCAGGGACCCCGTTGCAATCCCCAGATGTTCCTGGCTTTTTACGGCCCGTATGTTTAAACGCCTGAGCCCTAAACCCTGAGCCCTGCGCCTGACCAGCGTACATCGTCACATATTCCTTTATCCTTTGTATGGGGTTTCATATCTATGCCTTTGCATGGAGTCCCTACATTCCCAGAAGCGGGCAAGATCCAGCTTCTGACCC
This sequence comes from Symbiodinium pilosum, assembly GCA_905231905.1. Lineage (NCBI taxonomy): Eukaryota > Dinophyceae > Suessiales > Symbiodiniaceae > Symbiodinium > Symbiodinium pilosum. The sequence goes on from CAJNIZ010043870.1 coordinate 12,391, forward strand.
CAAAGCCTGAGCACTGAAACCAGGCCCTGGAACCCAGACTCCGAAGCCTAAATCCCAATTCCTGAACGCGGTTTAGGGTTTAGGGTTTAGGGTTTAGGGTTCCTGAACCTCAATCCAAATCCGAAACCCCGGACCCACACTGAACCTTAAACCCTTTGCCTAGAAACGAAGCTTTAAGAACCTGGCCCTAGACTTACTGGTTCTTAGTAGGGAATACGCGAACATAATCCAAATATAATCCTTATAAAGCATGTTCCCTTATCCCCCCTAGTAGCCCTAAACCCTGAATCCTAAACCCCTAAACCCTAAACCTCGCATATCCCCTACTGACCTTAAACCCTACCCTAAACCTATTCCCGACCTACGGTGGATACTAAAAATCCTGCATGACCCTAAGTACCATATACCTTGGGAATTATAGTACTATAGTATATGAAGGTCATGCAGGATTTTTAGTATCAACGGTATTAACCCCCAGTCCCAGTAAGTAACAGCCAGGGTACACCGGCTCCTGCACCGCCAGCAAAGGACTCAGTCACCCCTTGGATTAGGGTTTAGGGTTTAGGGGTTAGCGCAAAAGTAGGTGGACCTTCGAAAAGAGATTTATGGGGTTTTATAGGGGTATGTAGGGATATAGGGGGCGTAGGCTTTTGAGTTTAGGGTTTAAAGTTTCAGCAGGGTGCGCTGTTGCGCTGTGGGGCCTGGAGTCGTGAACCGACCTAAAAACACGTATTTTCATGATGTTTAGCATACTAGTTAGGGATTATGGTATATGGTATATATTATAATC